>CAUYQU010000321.1:0-66431 GCA_963574635.1 Cheracebus regulus
TATTAAACCTATTCTAAAAGTGATCACATAATAGGAAATAAATCACTTTTTAGTAATTGCGTAAGCATTTTACAGATTTAAATGAAATCCTGAGCAATAGAGCAAGATTTTCATTCTCTCTCCCTCTTTCTCTTTCTTTCTAAAAAAAAAAAAAAGAACAAGATATTTTAACTGGGTCTCATAAAATAATGGAGATATCAAATGCAGAGAAAACATTTATGTGTGTGTTTGTGTTGTCTCTATGTGTGTGTTTGTGTTGTCTCTACTAGTGAGAGGTCCTGTGGTGGTAAGAAGGAGATTGGACTATAAAGCAGGTGGCCTGTACTCTAGTTCCTACCCTTCCTGTCTACTCTGGGTTCCCGCGCACTCCACATCCCATCTCTGGATCTCCATCAGGTGCATTTTAGGTCTAAATTATACGACTCACATGCTTCAATCTGACTCTCTTCTCCCCATGCCATCATCATCATGGCGGCTCCCAGCCCCTTGAGGACACCCAGCTGATTCTGGAAGAGAAGGAGAACAAGCATTAATCCACTACCCAGGAGGTGACCATCCCCACGGCACCATTTCTTCTAAACCAGGACATTTGATTGACCAACCAGACTGATCCCTGACCTGGAGATGGCACAGTCAATGGCCATCGCTGCCCAGAGCTGGAGAGCACAGTCAGCAGAGGAAAGGGGTTGCCAGCAAGTCATACCCTTGTCCCTGTCCTCTCCAGCTGGCAGGCACTTCAAGCAGGATTTGAGCATGGCTAGAGTCTTCCACAAAACACCCACTTAATTGAAATCAGCAGGAGCTCTGGGTGGAGGCTGTCTCTGGGAGCTGCCTATCTCCTCTTCCCCATAGGAAATGTCCATGAGTTTTCTTGCATCTCTTCTATTTCTACTCCTCGGTCTCTCTGTCTAATAATTCCAGCCTCTGTCTTTTCTATCTGCTTTCAAAGCTCTCCAAAAATATTCTCACCCTGGCCAGGTGCAGTGGCTCATAACTGCTATCTCAGGACTTTGGGAGGCAAAGGCAGGAGGACAGCTTGAGTCCAGGAGTTCAAGACCAGCCTCAGCAATACTGCAGATCCCCGTCTCTACAAAGATAAAAATATTAGCTGAGTGTGGTGGTGTACACCTCTAGTCCCAGCTATTTGGGAGGCTGAGGTGGGAAGATCGTTTGAGCCTAGGAGGTTAAGCCTGCAGTGAGCCATGGTTGTACCACTGCTGTCCAGTCTGGGTGACACCTTGTCTCAAAACAACAACAACAAATTATGCTCACCCACTACATCCAGCACCCAACTATGTTTGAATGCTCCTTAAATTTTTATGGCTAATCTAATGCTGCTTCTCTGTCATTCTTTGCTTATACTTCAAGGATAAAATAATGAAGCTTCTTTCTGACTCAACCTATTTCTGTATCAGACTTCGTATCTCTCTCTTCTCAATGTCTGCTAACGTGTCCAGCAGAATAATGGGCATTTTACATGTGCGATCATATGTGATGTTATTTCTCCTGTACAACAACTCTATGGTGGTTTTTTGTTGTAGTGGTGGTTTTTTTGTTGTTTTTAGGTTTTTTGTTTGTTTGTTTGTTTGTTTTGAGATGGAGTCTTGCTCCGTCACCCAGGCTGAAGTGTAGTGGTCCAATCTCGGCTCACTGCAACCTCTGCCTCCCAGGTTCAAGCAACTCTCTTGCCATAAACCCATGAGTAGCTGGGACTACAGGTGTGTGCCACAAAGCCCAGCTAATTTTTATATTTTTAGTAGAGACGGGGTTTCACCATGTTGGCCAGGCTGGTCTCGAACTTTTGACCTCATGATTCACCTGCCTTGGCCTCCCAAAGTGCTCAGGTTACAGGCATGAGCCACCACACCCAGCCTCTATGGTGGTTTTTTTAACAGAGCAAACAGTATATGAAATTTTAAGGGTCTTACCCAAGTTCTTACTGATAGCAATTGGCAAATTTAAAAATTGAAACAGTGTCTATATGATTCTGAATTCAAGTCTTTGCACTACAGTGTTTTGGTACTTTTAAAAAGTCTCCAAAGAAACTTATTTTATTCTTCCTTTGTATGATAATAATATGTATTCCCATTTTACTCCAGTTACTGTAAACCCTTGAGGCTTGAGACATGTTTATATTCATTTCTAGCCCCCACAGGGCTTTTTACAGCTCTGGGCATAGGGTGAATGCTTAATACTTGTTAAACTGAAATTATCTGAAGCATGTTCCAACTTCTAGTTCCTAAAAAGCCTGAGGTTTTACAGGCAGGAGGTTAATGACCCTTGTTTTGTTTCTGTTTGGACGAGAAAAAGTCACCATGACGTTGAGCTGGCGCAGGCTGTGCCAGAGGGCAGGACCGACCTTAGTACATTACCGAATTCCATTGCAGCTTCACTTCTTACGACAGCTGCTGGCATCTTCTTGCATCTACTGTAGACAGTTATCATAAATAACCTGAATCTTCATCTAGTTCAGTCTAATTCAAATCTTGCTAATGACAACAAACAAATGACCTGTGCAGGAATCTGGCATAACCATACAGCTGGTGTTCCCACATCTGGTTGGCTTTGCTCTGAACTTGTGCTTTGGTGCTGAGAACAATTTGGGAGTGTTAGGGACATTAGGCAAGGCGTGAATGATCACCTGCACGAAAGACAGTGACGTTCAAAGCCCAAACACAGACAATGTTTCTGCAGATGTTCCATCATTTCAAGGTAAGCTGGAGCCTGAGAATTTTGAAATATGATGTCGGAGACAAGCCAAAGGAAGAGGACTGTGTACACTGAGACTCAAAACTTGCATTCTAATATAAAACCATTTAGCTAGTTAATTAACTCAAGGCCAAGCAATTCTGGCCAGAGTGCTTCTCCCCTGTTTCCCTAAATGTCAAGGAGGAAAAAAACATTGAATATGTGGCTCTATTTCTTCAAATGTCAATGAGGAAGACTGAATCTCCTGTTTCTCATCTTCCTTTATCTCTTATAGGTTGTAACTCCCATCTCTGGCCAGACCATATCAAATGTTTTTAAGCAATTAGGTAGACAATGTGACCAAAAAGCTAAGTCCCTTTGAAGGTTTCATACACCCATTTATTCCCTGTTACATGTTATGTTTGAACAATGCTTAGCTGTATAACATTAAATGCTTTCATTTCTTAGCTGTATAACATGAAATGCTTTCATTTCTGCCCCTGAAGTTGGGCAAATTCAAGTGTCTCTGCTTACATCAGGGATGAATGGCCAAAAAGTGTCTGGTGTGGACCTCTTCAGGGAAGAGGTCCTTTCTAGCACAGGGGACGAGGTATTTTCTTACTGCTTTCCCCAGGGCAGAGATGAAGGCTGTTGGTTATATCTCATCATCGCCTCCCCAAAGGTTAATCCCCTCCAATTTTGCCTAAGCAAAATCTGCTCCAGGAATACTGTTAACCCTCAAACAAAGAGACAAATATATTCAATAAGTGAATTCTCAGAATCCATAAACTAGACAAACTCCAAGCATAGAGACATGTTACAAGAAAGTGGTGTAGTGAACTTTAGGATTTTTTGAGTAAGGACAGTGGATTACATATTAAGTTTTCTATTCATCAAAGAAGAAAAAAATTCAGTACTGCTGCTAGGTAAATTTTAGGCCCACCAGGAGTTTTTTTTTTTTTTTTTTTTTGAAGGATCCCCACAGTATATCCTAGGATCCGATTAGAAAAAGAAACTACAATAAATATATACATATGAGGTTGTATTAATTAAAAATTTATTCTGTTTAATGCATTTATAGACAGATACTTAGCAGCTGTGCTCCTAAAAAATGGAGCATACGTGGTCACCACATCATCCTTTTCTTTTTTTTCTTTCTTTTTTTTTTTTTTTTATTATTGAGATGGAGTCTCACTCTGTCACCCAGGCTGGAGTGAAATGGCATGATCTTGACTCACTGCAACCTCAGCCTCCTGGGTTCAGTCATCCTTACATATAAGTACTTGGAAAAGGACCTTCCACTCAAATAGATGTTTTAAGACTGGACATTCCCTTCCAGTATAGACGGATTACAATTACAGTGAATATTATCTACCATTCATCTCTACGGGGTTGGGGAAAAGGAGGAAGAACGTAAAATGGTTCTCAACCAGTGCATTTTTGCATTTTGATACTTTGGTGCTGCAATTCCTTGGCTGAGAATATTTTAGCTGAGAAGAAGATTTTTTCTTGTTTGGAAGCATCTCCTATTGAACAATGTCAGAAGGATAAAAAAAAAACGGGCTTTGTTGGAACTGGTTGTTCTATAGTGGCAGGTGTCAGGTTCAATTAACAGAGATTTAGCTTGAGAGCATATGCACAATCTATATCATTATAATTGACCTGAAGCCTAAAGAAAACAGTGTCTAAGTATTCCTAGAGGAAAATGCTCTTCTTAGCTGACTTACCCTGTAAGTCATACACCATATTACACCATATTAAGTGGAGCTTATTAAGTGCACTGCGAATACCCCATCTGTAAGCCATCTGCTTTTCAAGTCCAAATGAACTGTTCCTAAGAAAATGGTACCAAGTAGCTTTCTAACTTTTACTTCTAGGTTTCCCAAGAACCATCCTAAAGTATGCCTTTTCCTCTCCACCTGCTAACTCTTGTATCAAAATTGTTTTTAAAGACTTCTTATGAGGAATTTTAAACATGCTTTAATTTTTACATCAGACACACTCCAGAAATTTCCCACTTCCAACCTCTATCTCCTTAATAGACATTAGACCTTAAATGGATTAAATGTGGAGGTTTGACTTAATCAAATTGTTTCTTCCTGATATTTGGAAAATAGCCAAGCAGTTTCAATGGTAAATCAATTCATTACCACCTTAGAGCCATTTACAAAATCAAAACATATTTGTGCATCTGAATTCTTCACTGGCAGAGAACAGCTTGTACCTTCTCTATTGATTAGGTCCCTATTACTATGGATTAAAATCGAAAAAAAAACACAAATTAGCACAACTTTCAGAATGTTAGAGAGAATGGTGTGGTTGACTCAGCATTCTAAATCAGATCAAAGTATCCAACCTACTGAGGAGATGCAGAATGTGGACTAGTCACTGATGTCAAAGTCAGTTTAGAGACCATTTTGTCAGAGTTCCCTATGAGCCAAACTCAACAGCTAATAGAAAGACAAATTCACCCACAATATGGTTCTGGGGGACAATGAACCCAGCAGCAATGGGGCTGTACTGACTGCAGTTTAATGTTATTAGCAGCTTCGTGGTCAAAGTGAATACTGCTGGGACAAACTGCAGACACACAACATACACCCCCAAAGCTGACTGCTGAATGCAAGGAACTCTAGCTAGTCCACTAGAAAAGTCAGGACACAAGTGACAGCTCAAGTTGAAACATTCCATGTGGTCAGACCACCTGTGGGACAAACTGATGTATTTATTATTGTCCAGAGAATCTCTGGATTTTACAGCTGCCAAGAACTTCAGCAATCACGACCTACTCCTCAGCAGTTTTTACTGTTTTCTTTCCCTACGCTTATGCCTTAAAAATATGTCTTCTCCTAGTTTCTTTCCTGGGTTCTTAATTCACTGAGCACTCTTCCTCAATAACTTTATCAGTCTTATATGGATGACTCTCAAATGTTTATGTCCAGCCCTGACCTTGCTCCTGAGCTACAGTCTCAAATATTAAACATACTCCATGATATCTCCCTACAGATGCCTCAGTAGCAGATTTAATTCAATGGAGTGGATGAAAACCAGCTCACTCTCTTCCCCAGTAAGCCCTCACTCTGCTCTCTCATTACATGACTTACTACCAGCCCTGTGCTGCAGCCTCCTGGTACCACCATCAGAGTGTCCAGCCATCCATCCCCCTTGCTCACGCTGCCCCTGCAATACTGCCCCATGGTGCCCTCCTGGCCATGTCCTCATAATGCCCCAGTGGAGACCTCAGACCCTCACCTGGGTCACCTGCAACTGTCACACTCTGACACCTTCTACTACCCAGCCCTTTGTACCCTCTGGACAGAGTTACTTTCCTAGAACACAGTTCAGTTCTGATTGTGTCACTTCTCTGGCTGCAAACCTCAACGTTTCCTCCTTGCTTTGTAGATTCAAATCCAGATTTCTTGAAATGACAATTATTGGTGCCTATCCTCTAACCTGTCTCCTTTCTTGCCTTATATCCCACTCCATCCTTGACATCCCCAGTTTCTCTCCTCCCCTTAGCCCTCACATGGGGCTACTTAGAGAGATCAAAACATGGGAATTTGGACCAACAACGCACAGGAAAGGCAAGACAAATCAATTTCAAATAAAAAAACAAATTTTCCATCATTAACACAAAATTAATAAAAATTAAAATTTAACCAAGATTATATTTTCATTTCTCAAACTGGCAAAAATCCAAAAATGGGGTAACATGCTCTGTTAGAGAAACTTCAAGGAAAGAGATATCCTCAGCACTGCCAGGGGCAGCACACATCAGTAAATTTTTTGAAGGTGATTTTGACAAGTCAACATTTTAAGTGCACACGGTGATCGCTTGAGAAGAATGGCCACAAAACTTCAGCCTTCCCTGCTCCCACTAGTCTCACTGCTATAAAGAACTATCCCAGACTGGGTAAATTATAAAGAAAAGAGGTTCAATTGACTCACAGTTCCACATGGCTAGAGAAGTCGGAATCATGGTGAAAGGTGAAGGGGAAGCAAGGCACGCCTCATATGGCGGCAGAAGACAGAGGAGACACAGAGCGAGGGGCACAACTGCCACGCGCTTTTAAACTATCAGATCTTGTGAGAACTCACTATCACTATCATAAGGGGAGAACACTCCCATGATCCAATTACCACCACCAGGTCCTTCTTCTGTCAACACATGTGGATTAAATTCAACATGAATTTTGGGTGGGGACACAGAGCCAAACCATACCGTAATGAAAGGGTGCCATTTATCTGGGGTAATACCTAGGTTCATTGCCTCATGCCAAGGAAATCAAGGACATAGACACACAAGGAGTGAGGTTGAGTGGAGGTTTAATAAGCAAAAGAAAGAGAAAACCTCTCTCTCCTACAGATAGAGAGACACTCTGAGTGGGTCTTCTGGTCCACGGTGAAGTGCAGGAGTCTTTATGGAAAAGCTTGAGGAGGCAGTGTCTGACTTACATAGGACACGAGAGATTGGTTGGGCCAGGTGTGCTATTTGCATAGCGTGTGAAGAAGCTTGCCACCCCACCCCAATCTTTTATTATGTAAATGGGTTGTCTATCTGGCCAGCACCATGTTGCCCACTCCTTCACTGTACACGTGGTGACAAAGAAAAAGGAAGATGGAGCCTCCATGTTGACATAACCGGCTTCCAGGTAACCCTTTTCTATGGGCACAGCTGTCGGCATTCACCCATGCAAGCTTCCAGCTTACTTATCTATGTTTACAACTCAGTTTTTCAGGTTGCTCTTTGTTAGAAAAGAAGTGACTTGGGGGCTGCCTTTTGTTAAAAGGTAAATTCTGCCAAGGACTCTCTTACCCTCACTATCTACCTAAATAATTTCTTTCTAGCTCCTGTCTCAATAAGGGGACACTGCATGGATACAATGTGAGTCCTATCATCTGTCTTTAAGAGATGGAATCTATTTCCCCTACTGTTGAATCTGGGCTGGTCTTGTGACTATCTCTGGCCAACGGAAGGCAATGATGTGCCAGTTTTGAGGCTGGATCTTAGGATGTTTTGGGTGATTCTGCTGTCTCCCGACCCTGCCTTCCCTATATGAACAAGCCCAAACTAGCAAGCTAGAGGATGATCAGTACATAGTCCAGTTATCTCTGTCTTTCCAGCCAACAGCCACCCAGCCATCCAACCACCAGACGTATGGGAGAGACCCTCGTAGATTTGCCAGCCCCAAGCCAACTTATCAGCTACCTGCAGGGACTGACCAAGCTCAGCTAATCTCAGTGAAGGCTTGCCCATATCTATAGAAGCACCCAGCTAACCTATAGACTTATTAATAATAAACACTAAGTGTCTATTGTTTTAAGTCGTCAAGTTTTGAGGTGGCTGGTTATGCATAAATAGCAAACTGACATAACCATTGAGGGAGAAATTCTGCTTCTAGAAATTTACTGCATAGAAAAACTTGCACAACTACAAAATTATGATGGCTAAGGTTATTCACTGATGCTTGTCTGTAACTTCAAAACAAAAGTAGTTAGGGAGCATCAACAATAGAGAATTGTTCATTAAATTATGGTATACCCAGGGCAGGTGCGGTGGCTCACGCCTGTAATCCCAGCACTTTAGAAGGTCGAGGTGGGTGGATCACAAGGTCAGGAGTTCAGGACCAGCCTGGCCAAGATAATGAAACCCCGTCCCTACTAAAAATACAAAAATTAGCCAGGCATGGTGGCTGGTGCCTGTAATCCCAGCTACTCAGGAGGCTGAGGCAGGAGAATTGTTTAAACCTGGGTGGCAGAGGTTTCAGTGAGCCCAGATCATGCCACTGTATTCCAGCTTGGCCGATAGAGTGAAACTCCATCTCAAAAAAAAAAAAAATTATGGTATACTCATACAAGGGACTACAATAAAACTGGAATCAGTTTCCACAAGGAAGGTTCTGGGTGCACTCATAAAGAATATCTCCCAAGATATACTAGCATTTGCAAGCTAGTTTATACGGCAATGTTTATGACAAGCTACCATTTGTGTGAAAAAATAACAAAGCAATAAATGCATGTTTCATTATATATAAAAATAAGTTATTTGAAAAGATACACAGAAAAGGAAATTTTTAGTTGCCTCTTGGAGAATAAATGGAGTCACTAGGAACAAGAGTTATAAAGACAATTTTTACTCCATTTTTTCTATCTTTTGAACATTGACTCAGGCTAACTTTATTCCCTGTTGAAAAAATAAGTAATTATTCTAAGTAGCCCAAAAGGCTTTGTACTTGGCTATATCTGGTCACTTACCAACATAGTTGTCTCTGTCTGGATAGGACTTATAATTTTGTTAAGAGATTATTTAATTAGTAATAAAAAAATATGGTCTGTGCTAAAACCACAGAAATTGGCAGGAACTTTTAACATCCTCTGGTACCACGCTTGTCTCAATGCACATCCAAGCTATATGGTCACAGAGCCCCTGCTGGGCCCTCCACTGTAAGTGGGAGCTCTCTATAGCACCCTGGTAAAAGAACTGAAAGAAAAATGCATGATTCTAAAAAAAAAAAAAAAGTAATTTCATTATTTTCTTATAGAAAGAGCATTGTGGATGAAGACATTGTCACTGTATTACTTTTTAATTGTGAAGAAATCACCAATGATCATAGGAGAGTTAAATAAATATTGTTACATCTCAAGAATGAAATGGTGTACAAAGAATTTTTAATGCCATGGAAAACTCTAGGATTATACCATCATATAAAATTATTTTATGAAGTACAAAAGTATATATCCAGTAAGCTATCAACTACATGAAAAGAAAATAAATCCTTGAAGAAACAAAAAGACCTGAAAAGAAATATAGCATATAGTAGCAGTAATTGTTCATATTTGCTTCTTCTCTTCCTACTTTGTATTAGCTCCTAAATATTCTATAACATTTATACAATTTTTTAAAATTTATATATAGTAAAAATGTTAAACATAAAGTAAGTTTGCCAACAATCTATTATGTCTGATTACAGGATATAAAGTAGATAAGAAATGACATTAATCATAATAATCAAGATATGCTAAGTGCTTTAACAAATAAGCCCAACGTCTATAAAAGACTTTCTCTTACCCAGTTAAAATTCCGCACAGGTAGGCAGGAGGCTCTTGGCTACAGGCAGTGACTGAGGAACCAGGCTCTTTGCAGCTCCCAGCTCCACCTTCCTGGAAGTCCTGAGAGTGCTCTTTATCCACCTTCTGGAAGACAAGGCAGCAGCAGGGGCCCATTTGGAAGTGTGTTATGACCCAGGCCCACACTCCATGGCTAGAGCTCAGCACGTGGCCTCATCTAACTGCAAGGGACACTAGCCAACTCCTGTAGCTGCATTCCTGGAGGAAGAAACAACAGCCATGGCAGACTTTGAGCCAGTCTCAGACATCATCATTGAAAGGTTCATAGAAAAAGAGAACTTTGAGCCATTTCTTAAAAGTTGGGAATGACATAAATTGGGGAAAAAGAAGAAGGAAGACTGTCTGGATAGCTTGGCCTGACAAGGGCACAGAAAGGTAATTAGGTAAATCATTTTCAAGAAAACAAAGAAAAGAAAGAAAAGCTATTAAAAGGGCAACCTTGATATTTTGTACTTTTCATCAAAGTTAGGAAAACTGGCTTTGGCATCTAGCAGGGCTCTCCTCCACTTTTAACTCTACCTTTCTGTCTCTGCATGATCTTGGACGAATTATGCATCAAACCCTAGAATTCTTTAGTGTAAAATGAAGGTAATAATGCCCAGCTTACAATATTATGGCATAATGTTAATAGAATAAATAGGATTAATTCAGCAAATGAGCGTTCTTGCAATTATATATTTTCATAATGTGGAGTCAATTCTGATTCATATTTTTTCTAAATTTTTAGGACATTTTAAATATATTAAATGTATTCCTCATTCGTGACTCCCTACTTTAAACAATAAACAAACCAAGAACAAAAAAACAATTATTTTTCCACTTTAGTAAACAAAAAGGTGAATTATTGAGCACATAAAATCAATAGGCTTGACTTACTAAAGAATGGCTCAATCAGATAATAATTATGGATATATTTGTTTTACTTACATTACATAGTTTCATGCAAATGAATTACCACTTCTTTAATTAAGAGATTTCAATATTTCTTAGTTTTGATCATTTATTAGCACAACAAAAGACCAACGGAATAACAGAAGAAATTCTCACTGGACCTTAAGAGATTTCACAATGTCAAATGACAAGGGAATCACCCAAAAAAAGAGGGAAATTATTCCAAAATATTTTCTGACTATAACTTTTGCCATTTAAACTCACATCATCAGTTTTACTTCATGCCTTCTTATGATCAAATGTTTTTTAATTTTCTTATGATTTATATTGACCATTCTTTATATGGGAATTTGGGAACCAGAATTTTCCAGGCCCCAGTCAGATGGCAATAAATTCTCTGCCCTTTCCGTGACTGATGCCTTCTTCTAGGGACTGTATTAGTCCATTTTGACACTGCTGAGAAAGACATACCCCAGACTGGGCAATTTATAAATAAAAAGTGATTTAAAGGAGTCACAGTTCCAAGTAGCTGAGGAGGCCTTATAATCCTTGCAGAAAGTAAAAGTACATCTTACATGGTGGCAGGCAAGAGACGGCGTCAGCAGGGGAGCTCCCCTTTATAAAACCATCAGATGTTGTGAGACTTATTCACTATCATGAGAACAGCATAAGAAAGACCTGCTGTCATATTCAATTACTTCCCACAAGGTCCCTCCCATAACACATGGGAACTGTGGGAGCTACAATTCAAGATGAGATTTGGGTGGAGACACCGCCAAACCATATTAGGGACTTTACTACCTGCTCCACGCCTAGTGCTGTGGTGGACCCTGGGGAGAAAAGATGAAAACTCTCATTCTCTGCCTCAGTGATCTCATCCAGAGAAGCGGACTCAGGTGGCTACAAATCAGTGTGGGTGATAGCTTGTATGCAATCAAGGATCTGACTCAACCTCAGGGAATTAGGAAATTTTCTCTTTGATTTCTTGCAAGTACAGTATTTTTCCCTTACTCGCTTTGTGTAACAAAAACCTGAAACTGGGTAATTTGTAAAGAACAGAAACACATCTCTCACAGTTCTGGAAGCTAGGAGTCCAAGATCAAGGTCTTAGGAGGTTTGGTGTCTGTGAGGGCCCATTCCTCCCGCCTAGATGCTGTCTTGTGCTGTGTCCCCCAGAGGGAAGGAATGCTGCATCCTGGCCTGGAGGAAGGAACAGAAGGGGAAAGGCCCAATGCCACGTGGGCCTCTTTTATAAGAACCTTAATGCCATTCAGGAAGGAGAGGCCCTTGTGTACTAATCATCTTTTAAAGGCTTTACCTCTTAATACTATCACACTGGCCATTATGTTTCAACACGTGAATTTTGGAGGGGACACGTTCAAACCATAGCAATTTATAAACATAAACTACCCTCCTGTTTATGTCACAGAAGACAGAGGAACCTAAAATAAGGGGAAGCACAAGCAAAGGAGAATTGCACTGTGCATTGCCTTGTTTGAGAGCTCTGTTTGCTGGAAAGGCCCTTGAAACTGCCAGTGTCAGGAGCGCAAAGAGTCTACCTGAAGCCCCTTTCCAGCCCCCAGGGTGTAAGTTAATATATTGCCACATTGCCCTCTAGGTACAAGAAAGCAACCACGATACTAAAGGTGCACTAAAAACAATCAACCAGGTGCAATGGCTCTCGCCTGTAACCCCAGCACTTCAGGAGGCCGAGGCAGGCAGATCACGAGGTCAGGAGATGGAGACCATCCTGGCCAACATGGTGAAACCCTGTCTCTACCAAAATACAAAAATATTAGCCAGGTGTGGTGACATATGCCTGTAGTCCCAGCTACTCGGGAGGCTGAGGCAATGGAATCCCTTGAACCCAGGAGGCGGAGATTGCAGTGAGCCAAGATTCCGCCACTGCACTCCAGCCTGGCAACAGAGCAAGACATCGTCTCCAAAAAAAAAAAAAAAAAAAAAAAAAACTCTTCTCTTACAGAATTCTGTTGAGTGCATGCCTCCTAACGATGGAAGCCTTCTGCTATGACAGCCACGTTGAGGTGCGGCCCCCAGCAGCTCTGCGCAACCTTGCCTATGGGAAAATTAAATGAAATGGAACCTGTGGCTGTGGCTGAGGACATTTGGGAAGCAAGATTCGTATCTGGGAACAAGAAGCTTTAGATTCACAGTGATCTTTTTTTTTTTTTTTTAATGTTTCACACTGTGATATTCAAACTTCTGCACCTGTGGTGATGTGAAAACCCATGTTAAGCCTTCACTACATGCCAAGACTTGAACATTGATTTTTAAGCCTGAGCAAGAGAAATCAGGTCCTTAAGTATCTCAGTTCTATTTCCATAGCTAGAAACACCCAGAAAAGAGGAGACCTATGTGTAAATAACTCAGAAAGGTGTTTGAAACTGAGGTGATAAAGACCACCAGGTATAAAGGGGAAAGAGGACTTACCTGGAAGGAAAGACTTAAGGAAGATGTGGAAATTACACCCTGAGGTAAGGGCGAAATGAAGGGTGAACAAGGAATCCCATTCACATGCTGAAATCACCGCGGACATTTGCTGGGCTCTGACTGGGTCAGGCATTGTTCTAGGTGGGTTTTATGTATTCCTTCCATTTAGCCTCACCTGGATAATGAAATGGATTCTATTGGCTGGGCACAGTGCCTCACACCTGCAATCCCAGCACTTTGGGAAGCCAAGGCTGGTGGATCCCCTGAGGTCAGGAGTTCCAGACCACCCTGACCAACATGATGAAACCTCATCTCTACTAAAAATACAAAATTAGCCAGTAGGCGGTATAAGAATTGAAGACAAGGTAATTGGTTTCCAGAGTCTGCATTTATAGCCATTATATTATCCATCCTCCTATCCAAAGAGGAGCAAGACACAGACACAATGTATTAGGTAATACCTATAGCCACATGTAATTTGGTTTATTCAGAATTGACTCGGGAAAGGTATAAATCTTAGTGAGACTTATACACACACAAATGGAATACATCAAGGTCCTGTTTCACAATTGGTCTAATCAACTCTATGTATCTGTTTGGACTGAGAGCTCCTCTATCTAATAGGAGAGTCACTATAGAGCTCCTATGTCTAGAACTCTCTCTCAAAAATAATCACAAATATTCCCTAGGGGTTTGAATACCATTTACTAAGCTCTCCTCTCAGCACTGTGCATACATCCACCTATTGCATCCTTGGAATAGCCGTAGGGCATCATGGATTGTTTAAAATAATGCTGTAGGGAGGCTGAGGCAGGCGGATCACCTGAAGTCAGGAGTTCGAGACCAGTCTGCCCAACATGGTGAAACTCCATCTCCACTAAAAATACAAAAATTAGCCAGATGTGGTGGCAGACACCTATAATCCCAGTTACTTGGGAAACTGAGGCAGGAGAATCACTTGAACCAGGGAGACAGAGTTTGCAGTGAGCCTAGATCATGCCATTGTATTCCAGCTTGGGTGACAGAGCAAGACTCCATCTCATAAATAAATAAATAAATAAATAATAGAGCTGTAACAAGCAAACCCCAAAAGATATGATGGCTCAAGCACAGCAGAAGTTCATTTCTTGCTCACATATAACTTTTTTTTTTTTGAGATGGAGTCTCGCTCTCTCACCCAAGCTGGAGTGCAATGGCACAATCTCAGCGCATCGCCACCTCTGTCTCCCTGGTTCAAGTAATTCTCTTGCCTCAGCCTCCAGAGTGGCTGGGACTACAGGCACCCACTACAACATCCGGGTAATTTTTTAAGTTTTTGGTAGAGACGAGGTTTCACCATGTTGGCCAGGCTGATCTCAAACTCCTGACCTCAAGTGATCCACTCACCTCAGCCTCCCAATGTGCTAGAATTACAGGTGTGAGCCACTGCGTCCAGCCTTGCTCACATATAACTTTCATCAGTGTTCCTATAGGAAGGTGACTGTCTGCCAAGCAGTGACTCAGGGACCCCGACTCCTCCCACCTTGTGGTCCTTCCATCTTCAAAATGTGGCTTCCAAGTCACAGTGCTTGTGTGCATTAAGAGGTTGAAAAAGGAATTCATATGTGGAAATAAGAAAGTGGTACACATTCTTTCTATGCATCCATTTATTTACTCATCTATTTATTCATGTATTGATTGATCTATTTATTTATTGGCTGTTACTCAAGCACCTGGCCACAACTATCTAAAGAAGAACTAAAATGTGTCTATCAGTATGCCCAGGAAAAAGGGTGATTGGGAACAGTACACCAGTCTTTGCCATAGCTAAGTATATTAGCCTCCCTGTTTTATGGATTAGGAAACTGAGGCACAGAAGATTCAGTAACTTACCCAAGTCATACAGGTGTTAAGTGGCAGAGCCTGGATTCAAACCCAGGCAGTCTGGTTCAAGAGTCCTGCTCTTAACAGAGATGGATGATTATTGCTCCTTAAAGACGTGATTGATCAAATGAAGCACCCGTGGGTATGTTGCATTACATTTCTCAGCAGGACAGGCATAGAAGTAGTACATTTCCCTCTTTTGAAGCCTTATCCCTCCTTCCTTCTTTCTTCCATCCCTTCCTTGCCATTTAACTTATGGTCTAGTGGATTCTTGTGCAAGATTTCTCCATCAAGACTCCTACCAATACTATGAAAGTTTTTAGTACTGAGTTCCAAATTTTTAAACTGTTACTACAGGCTTGAATAGAGGCAGCAGTTACTGTGGTACCTGAAAGACAGCAAGTCCTCCAGCCCATTAAACTCCTACACTGAAATAAAATGGATGAGTGAGAATACATTTTTTTTACTGGAACTTGAAAGTATATTTTATCAGTTATAAAAATTTTTTCCATGAAAAAAATACTTTTAGATTCTGTAAAGTTTTTTTCCCTAAATGTTTTAGTCTCATTTCTCTTATATCCCTTTGCCTTTATTTCTAAGGCCTGGATCCACACCGAGTTAATATTTCAAAATAAGAAGTCTCAGCTGGGTCCGGTGGCTCACGCCTGTAATGCAAGCACTTTGGGAAGCCAAGGCAGGCGAAACATGAGGTCAGAAGTTGGAGACCAGCCTGGCTGATATGGTGACACCCTGTCTCTACTAAAAATACAAAAATTAGCCAGGCGTGGTGGCACGCACCTGTAGTCCCAGTTTCTTGGGAGGCTAAGGCAGGAGAATTGCTTGAACCAGGAGGTGGAGGTTTCAGTGAGACGAGACAGACGAGATAGCACCACTGTACTCGACCTGGATGACAGAGCAAGACTCCACCTCAGAAAAAAAAAAAAAAAAAACAGGCAGGGCGCAGTGGCTCACACCTGTAATCCAACACTTTGGGAGGCTGAGTGAATCGCAAGGTGAAGAGATTAAGACCATCCTGGACAACAAGGTGAAACCCCATCTCTACTAAAAATACAAATATTAGCTGGGCATAGTGGCGCGCGCCTGTAGTTCTAGCTACTTGGGAGGCTAAGGCAGGAGAATCACTTGAACCTCAGAGGCAGAGCTTGCAGTGAGCCAAGATCGTGCCACTATACTCCAGCCTGGGCAACAGAATGAGACTCTGTCTCAAAAGAAAAAAAGTCTCATAAAGGAACTATGTTGTACTTAAGAAAGAGCTGCTTGTTTTCAGTGCTGTACTCATAATAACTCTTCCCTCTCAGTAAGCCCTGTCCTTCAGGGCTCATTGGTCTCTACCTTTCCACATCCCACTCGGTTTATGTCACTCTTTGAACTCTGCTTCCCCACAGAGCCTGCCAGCAGGCAGGACATGGAATGGGCCCGTGACTCTAGGCCTCCTACCAAGCAGAGTTTTGGTTCAAGTTCTCGGAGTATTCCCAGTTGTTAGAGAAACCTCCCCAAACTCTGTCGTTCTGTCTGACTATAAATATCCCTGCTGAAATTTCTGTTTCTAACCATTGAGCGGCCCCCAGTCCTGACTTGGTCAATGAAACTGCACTACTGTGCTATCCCACCCTCCTGCTTTGGAGGAAAGTTAAGTAGCTCTACAGCCAGATCACTTTTTTCCTGTATAAATATAGCCAGTCATTTTTCTTCCAACTAGCCACTGGTGATGAGTTCCCATCGTGCCTCAGAGCGTAAAGCACCTACTATTGAGAACTTGGATAGCACTGGGGAAATACTAGCCACGTTCAGATACCTGGGTAAGTCACACTTAGATTATATTTGCCAAAGAGCTCCTTTCCTGGGCATACAGTCGAACAACATTTTCCAACCTCCCTTTTAGTGAGGTGTTGCCATATGCTTGAGTAAGAGCCAAAAAAAATGAATAAAAAGATGTGTACCATTCCCTCAATCCTCATGCTAATTCCTTTTCCACATAATGTAGACAAGCACAGTGACTTGGAAGCCACATTTCTGAATATGGCAGGATCACAAGACAGAAGCCTGGGTCCCTGAGTCCCTGTGTGGAGGAGAGCCACCTTCCAATAGAATACATGATAAAAGTTATATGTGAACAAGAAATGAACTTCTGTTGTGCTTGAGTCATGATACCTTTTGTTGTTTTTGCTGTTGTTGTCATTACAGCATTATTTTAACCAATTTACAACCTCCTAGGGCTATTCTGAGGATGAAATAAGTGAAAGTATGTATCCTGTTTAGAGGGGAGCTTAATAAATAGTATGCAAGCTCCTAGGAAATGTTTGCTATTATTATTACTAAGAGTTAAAGAGATGTGGAGGTTCTCAGTCTAAGTAGATAAATATAGTTGATTAGGGCAAGTGTTAAGTATGACCTCAATGCATCTCATTTGTATGTATAGCTCTTTTTAGATAAATCAAGTTTTCCACTATGAAAGTCACAGATGAAGGGCATCAAGTATCATTCATTCAATAATCAGCAAAATTGGACTGAGCACAAACTGTACATCAAACCTTGGGGTTCAAACATGAAATGGGTTTGCTACTTGAAGTGTGCTTCTCAGACAAGCAGAACTCCAGCATCACCTGGAAGCTTGTTAAAAGCTGCGGAATCTCAGACCCCGTCCCAGAGCCACTGAATCAGAAGATGGCTTTTGACATTATGAACTAGGTGGTTCACATGCACACTGAAGCTTCAGAAGCTTTCAAAAAGCAGATACTTTCCCTGATATCAGGGCACTGTCTATCCGTGAAAAGGAAGAAGAGAAAGTAATTAACCCTGGCAGGAAAAATCAGGAAAGGTGGTACAGCTGAAATGTTCTTGATTTTTAATTTGGATCTTGAAGGATAAGTAGAAGTTTACCAGATGGAAAAATTAATGCAGGCCACTTTGATAAAGAAGCCAGAGTGTAAAATGACGGAGCCATGAAGGCTTGTGATCTTTTTCTGTGGGGCTGCAAAGACAGTCTGTGGGCTGACTGTGAGGGCAGAACTAGAAAACATCTTCAAATTTAAGTATACAAGGAGCTTGGGTCCAGACCCCAAATCAGAGCACTTTGCCACCTGCTCTCCTACATGCCAGACCCTAAGCTTGGAACAGGAGCTGGCATTATGTCTGCTCATCTTCCCACCAATCCTACTAAATATTTGCTGCTGTCAGTCGCATTGTCTAGGGGAAGAAACCAAATTGGAGAATCCAACCATATATAAGGGAAACTGGATTCTAATCCCGGACCCATCACTTATTACCTGATACCACACTCCCTCTAGAAAACGTACCTCTCCCTTTCCTGAGTCTCCTGAGTAGTCAACCCCAAACATGTCAAGTTTCCCATCGATGGCACACACCCTATGGCTTTGCACACTGTATTAAATAGCATTGCCCAGTCCCTCCAATGTGCACCATGGAAGCTAATCCTCCTACTTACTCCAGCCTGGGTAATGTCATGGTTTACCATATGCTTCCAATACTACCAACTTCCAACAATGCCAAGTGTAAACACTACCAAGTGTACCAAGCCACACAGCATTTCCAACAAGGCAAAGTGTATGTTATAACTGGTAAGTTATACCAAGTGTATGGTACACCAGCTATCCCAAGCACTTTGCCTTACTGGAAATGTGGTGATGGCTTGTGGCCAAATTTAGCTGGTTAAGTAAATAAGCATTTTATCGTGCTGCCACTGAAGGTGGCAAGCCTTCCCCATCCCCTCCTTGTGTCTATGAATAAGTTAATCTCCTAATGAAAGCATCTGTGGTTTAAAATTTCATTTTGCCTTCACCTACAATATACAATTTCCACAAGAGCTCCGGGAATACAAAACGGAAAGGCAAGAGCCATCTTGATAATTCCCTCTCCAGCCAGCGAAACCGTCCCTGGGAAGATCGTACCCTCCAGCACTCATCAAAATTAATTACCCTGGAGAGGGAACACGGTTTGGAAAAGTAAGACCATTTCTATTATTACTTTCTTGTGTTAAATAATAAATATTTAACACAATAAAGTTAAAGCACTCAAGATGGCAAATGACAAAGGAAAAGAGCACGAGGTACAAAAATACTACGTGATCTCCCGAGAGGTGCTCACAAGCAAAATAAACAATGGAATACTTTCATTGTTCTTTAGCATTTTCTTCTAACTTTATTTGAGAATTAAATTCTGCCACTGGGTTTAACCTGAGACCTAGACTACCACTGAATCTTAGGTGTTTGTCTTCAAACAGACCACAAACTCACGCAGGAACATGTGTAACCTAAACGTGTTCACAAGCTTTGATGAGCAAGTCCAGATCCTAATTCTGTTTAACACACTGACTTTTTCTGTCACAAAAGGAATTTATATTGTGGGAGCAGGCATTCTACACGGAGAAGTTATAAAGAGAACAATAATACAGTTCCTAGCAGGCAGTATCAGGAAAAAATGATGTTAATACAATGAGAAATGCTGAGTTGATTTTTTAAATGATTTTCTTAATACCTGTAAAATATGTCAGTGATCACTGCAATGAGGTTGGAGCCAATTCTTCTTTATGTCTGGAAATACAAGATAAATTTGGACCTTAAATTTGCATAGGAAGCTTGCTACCAAAGCCTGCTTTGTGAATAGGTGAATGGGCAGCTGTCTACAACATATGATTCAAAGAGCCTAGATTCTGTTTCCCAAAATAAATCTTACAACTTAGTTGCCTGAAATCTCACCATGAAAGCACTTTTGATCTGGTACAAAAGTAGCTAAATATTGCTGAGCCACATATAGAGAAAGAGATGGAGTTTTATTTTTTGAGCACTTATTTAATCCCAAGAATTTGCTCGACGGCTGGATGCAGTAGCTCATGCCTGTCATCCCACCACTTTGGCAGGCCACAGTAGGAAAATCATTTGAGCCCAGGAGTTCAAGATCAGCCTAGGCAACATAGTAAGACCCTGTCTCTATGAGAAATTTTTTAAATTAGTCAGGCGTAGTGGCACATGCCTGTCATCCCAGCTACTCAGGAGGCTGACAGAGCAAGATCCTTTCTCAAAAAAAACAAAAGTGTGTGCGCATAAATATATATATATATATATATATATATATATATATATATACACATATATATTAGTTAACTTATTAAGTACTTTGATCTTCCCAACAGTCCAATAAGGAATATTGAATATACCTCATTTCCACATGAGAAACCAGTCTCACAGAAAGGTAAAACACATAACCTGCAGCCCATGCCTACAGAGGGGAAGAGTGAATGTTGGTAACAGTGCAGTCATTGCCAGAGGTAAACCTTGCCTTTGCAGCCCACCACCCTATACAACCCAGAAGGAATATGGCGTTAGAACTGATTGCCCAAACCCCAGGAATGGTTGGTTTACACTTCTGTCAAACAGCTGAGAATCAATCATTTCAGCTTGATCCTCCTGGATTAGCCCTAGAACATTGCAAAATAATAGGACCCGTGTTGAAACAGCCCCACTCATCTCTACCAGGCTCGTTTAAGTATCAGAGAGACAGTAGCCAAGCCTGTGCCGTTCGTACCCCTAGCTTCTCCAATTGCGGTAAAAGTCATTTGTAATGTCCTAGGGCATCCTAAAAAACAAACAAACAAAAAAATATGCCCACAGAAGCAGTACAGAAAAGTGAGGAAAGATTTGAATGCTATCACTTGCAACAGCTTCTGGATAGATGGACTGGAGGACCCAGGGCAGCCGGTTAACAATGATCACCTGGGTTCTCTTGATGCTCAAATTCCAGCCACAGTCTACTGACTCTTTGCTACCTAAACTTCTATCCAGGCCGCTACAGTCATGGAGCTATCTCCAGGTTTTAAGTGGATGGTGAGATAATTTACGTAAGTACAGATTTTGCTGGAGTCTTAAGGGTCTTCATAAAACATCTGCAAAACAAATGAAAAGTTGTTGTTTAGTACAGTAAAAGAAAACCCCCAAGACTTCTATTTGAGTGGATAAATGTCTCCAAATGTGTAAGGGTTAAGGAAGAAAAGAAACCAACTGCCTCAGGAGGCATTCAAATTATTCCAGTGTTTCTGGAAAAAGTAATTGTGGAGGAGTTGTAAATCTTTTCATTGTGCCACTAATTGCTACCAAGGAAAGCATTCCAATGCAGGCTGCCAAGGCTGGGGAGGACGAGGTTGCCTCCTGAGTTCTTTCAAAGCTGGGCCACTGGTGAGTTCTGAAGGAGCCGGTGCTCCCACACTTGAAGGTCTCTTTTAACCGCATGGTTCTATACGTCCATAATTAAAAATCTAAAATTTTAAGACCCTTCCAATTATAAAACAGTTTCTATCAAAGCAGTGTTTTGAAACTTTAAAGTTTTAGATGATAGGTTTGCAAGAGAGGGAAATTATGTTTATTATCTACTTTGTATCTAGGTGCATGGTTCTCTCATTTAAGGCTTCTGTTTCCATGGAAACAGCCTGTGGGATGGTGTATGGTTATTAGAAAGATTTCCTTTAACATCTCCCACTCTTTTAAAAGTACTGGCAACCAACCTGCCTGTATAAAATCTTAAATCTTTATGGTTAAATTTATATTTATTAAAAGCACTAAGACCCCAACAGATAAGGAGGAAGAAAGCATGAACAAACAATGAACACTTGACTTTCATTCATGCAGTATGACTGACTGTTCCACAGCTGCCAGGCAGCAAGCCTAGCTCTGAGAGAGAGAAGACTCAGCTTCTAACCACCAGACACGTGCACCCCACACACTGCGGAACTGGTTAACAAACACTGACAAATGCCAGCCTGACTAGTAATAACAGATCAGCAAACGTACAGAATTAAAGAGCCACATCCTTTGAGCTACCAGCTTGGGGAAACTGGTAGCACCCAGTGTTTGTAAGGCACTGGAACGGGAGATCTGTGCTGCTGGTTGCTTTTCGGAACATCAAATCCTTGGATGCAGTTATTCTACTTCTGAAAAATAACTCTAACAGGAAAATAAGTGTTACACAGATGGCAGTGCAGTAGGTTTGTTTACACTAGCGTTCTCACAAACAGTGGGTAATGCACTGCACTACATTAAGTTGACCACAAAATCTCTAGATAATAGAAATTTTTCAGGTCCATTATAATCTTACGGAACCACCACTGTATGTGCAGTCTGTTGTTGACCAAAGTGTGATTACAGGAAGACGTGGGTAGGTTATATGCAAATAATATGCCATTTTACATAAAGGGCTTGAGCATCTATAGATTTTGGTATCAGTGAGGGTCCTGGAACAAATACCTGCAGATACGAAGGGACAACTGTATACAATAGTCCCCCTTGTCCATGGTTTTGCTTTCCAAAATTTTAGTTAATTATGGTCAAGCAGAGTTCAAAAATATCAAATGGGAAATTCCAGAAATAAACATTCACCTATATTTTTTGCAACATATTTTCCTAATTGTTCAATCTTATTATTAGTTGTTGCTGTTCCTCTGTTACTGTGCCCAGTTGATAAATTAAACTTGGTGATAGGTATGTATGTATAGGAAAGAGCACTATCTACAGGGTTCAGTACTGTCTGACGTTTCAGGCTGGGGGGTCTCGAAATTAATCCTTCAAGGATAATGGGGACTATCTTTGAAGGACTGGGGGGTCACTTTTAATTGCATCACAAAACAAGACTGGGGTATTTCTGCCAACACATCTCCTCTTTTCCATGATTATCCTTCACCACAAAATGGCCAAAGAAAACACTGCATTTCTAAAGCACGCTATCTGAGGAACATATGTAAAATGTAAACAGTACACCCATAGCCCTTTCCAAAAAGGGAATGTAGGACTTGCTTTTAAGATGAGGTCACCGAGAATGGGCCAAGATGACTGGTTAGGGTCTCTCAGCCCCGAAACAAGTGAGCATGAGTCCAGTAATGCGACTGCATCAGAGCCCACTGGACTTCGGGAGCGCAGGAGGGTGTCATGAGTACATTCCACCACTTAAGGTCAGTTTAGAAAATCTGCTGCCTCTGTGGAACAGTCATCTACCCCAGGTTGGAGACTTGCTTTTCCTAAACCTGTCACTGACAAGCAAGATGTGGGATTGGCTCTTTCAGTGACTCTGTTTCCTCATTTTTCAGGTGAACTCCCTTTAAAATAAAGTCCCTTAAGGGGAACTCCCTGCCTTAACAGGTCACTTAGCCACAATCGTGAAAACACCTTGCGAAGTTACGTCATGCACTCTTTTTTGGCCACCTAGAATGTAAGCCCTACTCCTGGATTGGGGGAATTCCCTCCCTAAAAAGCTTTGGTGGGAGGTGGAAAACGCTCTCCTCCCTGGACAGAAAGGGGCACAGGCTGCACTGGCCCCACTGCGTTCCCAGAAGCTGCCTCCTAGACGCACCTGGTTCACCTGAACTGAACCAAGAGATGCTCTGGCCACAGTGTGGCTGCAGCAAGGCCCAGTGGAAACTCCAGCAGCACTGTGGACAACTCCAGTGTCAGGACTAGAGTTTGACACTAAGCAGGGTGAACAGTGATGTGTTGTTCAGAACAATTTTATGGCAAGGTTTGGGGTATGTGCCTGATTCTTTCACCTTCCTGACAATCATGTAACCTAACCAATATCTTTTTTAAAATACCATCTTTTAGTAGTTCTTAAACCTGCCAGAGTTGACTGGGTTGCTTGTAACAAAAAATGATGATTGATGGAAATAATAGGGAATAGTATTTTTCCCCACAAAAATATGTTATTAATATCTTAACCTTTTTTAAAATCTCTGGCTTTCAACATCTCTTACTATCAAGTGCATACTTAGAGATGAGCTCCCAAATATAAATTCGAGAGGTATTACCTCCTTTGTTTCAATCTAAATTTATATTCTAAATTTCTTTATTAAACTTTCAAAAATATTTTGCTAATATTAAAGAATTTGTAATAAATGATAAATACACCTAAGATTAGTAGTTAATATGAATTTTATTTTCATATCACTTGAGAAAATTTAGAATACTGTAAAACTTTCAACAGCATTAACTTGTTAAATCATAAAAGACAATTTTAGTAACTACATACTAAAAGTCTAGAATATTGATATACATAGTTAAGGAAAGTTCATGAGCTAACGTCCAAATTATCTCTGACATTCAGCAAAGATCTAATAACAATGTTTTGGCAGAAAAGAAAGGTTTTTCAGTCTCTGAAGAGCAAATGACTATTCATATCATCTCTCTCATTGCCTGAGTCAGTAAATTGCCTAAATCATGTAAATTAAATAATGTTAAATTTTCTGCTCAAATATGTCTTATACACTCACACTTTTAGGTTTTTAATAATGAGTCAGAGGCTACCACTGAAAAAAATAAAGAAAGAACTCTGCTAGGGATGTTAAAGACACATGATTACCCTTGCAAGCAGAGACGAAAATATGAAAAGATACATTTGTTTAGAAAACAAGGCAACACACAGTAAGCAGAGAAAGATACAAAACAATGTAGTTTGAGGCACAACAAATAGAACTTTCTTCACAATGCAATTTCAGAGTCTGCTAAAAGTATTTTTTTCCCCTTCCAATGTTGATCAACTCATGGGTACCATGTCAGTGATGGGTTTAGGTATATTTATGGAACATGTAAATATACACAAATATACAAACCTGCTCACACAGACAGCACACCCCACACACATGCAGACAAATATGTGATTGGGTCTGCAAGCTCTCGTAGAAATGCAAGGCACATAAATAAATCAAGAAGAATCAGACACCACTGTCATTCACACTGAGTGCCTGCATGAGTCAGGGTTCTCCAGAGGGACAGAACTAATAGAATATATGTATCTATGAAGGAGTTTATTACAGAGAATTCACTCACACAATCACAAGGTAAGTCTCTTGATAGGCAGTCTGCAAGATGAGGAGCAAGGAATTCAGTAATGGATCAGTTCGGGTTTCAAAACCTGAAAACTAGGGAAGCTGACAGTGCAGCCTTCAGTCTGTGGCTGAAGGCCCGAGAGCCCTGGGAGACTCTGGCAAACCACTGGTGTGAGTTCAAGATCAAAAAGCTGAAGCACCTGGAGTCTGATGTTTGAGGGCAGGAAGTATCCAGCATGGGAGAAAGATGCAGACTGGAGACTCAGCAAGCCTACTTCTTCCACCTTCTGCTGCCTGCTTTTTCTAGCTGTGCTCACAGCGAGGGGATGGCGCCCACCCAGACTAAGGGGGGTCTGCCCCTCCCAGTCCACTGACTCAAATGTTATTCTCCTCCAGCAACACCCTCACAGACACACCCAGAAACAATACTTTGCATCCATCAATCCAATCAAGTTGACAATATTAACCACCACAGTTAATATTAACCATCACAGTGAACCCAATAAAACAAATATTAACGGTATGTGCATTCATAAACTATAAAGGAATCTCCTAGAGGTGATCTTGTCCATTTGCTCACTTCCACATGGAAAATATGAATGCGAGCTCCAGAAAAAAATGTCTATGTTCTTTTTCATTATACACTTTCACCTTTGTGTTTTCACTAGAAGAAAAGCCGAGAATCGTGGAAGCTTTCGATATATGATAAAATGCCTTTCTTAACATGAAAATGTTACATTCTTTTGTTTGAATGTGGATATGATGGAGTGAAAGAAAATGCAATTTCAGAAACAATGTGATGATGGTGTTTGGGGTTTGCTCTCCTCGCCACTGTTAGGTTTTGACTTCTCAGCAAAGGCAGGCCAGGAGCTGCTGGAGCTCAGATTTCAGCTTTTCTCTGGGAAACAGTTCACTCCCACTCATCATCCGATTAGAAAAAACTAGGAAACAGAATGTACCTGGTTGGAGGGGATAAACAAGGGCTGAATCTTTCTTCCACTCTACACTCAAACAGGAGAAAGAAGCTCAGAATGAAAGTTTTTGTCTATTAAGCCCAGGAGAGGGTGCAATACTTTATCAGAAAAATGTGGCCTAAAGAAGGCCCTGCAACTCCTGCTGGGGAGCTGATGGCTGAGTTCTTGGGAAGCAAAGGGGAGGATTCACAGCAGGAAAAATACTCTGTACCTGCACTACTCATGGGTGCTGGCTCTCAGGCATTTGAAAGAAAGGCCAAGTGCATTTCCAGATCTTCTTTGCCAACATGTGGGAGGGAATGAGGACATACAGTGCCTCTGTGAGTGGATCAAAGGGAAAGTGATTACTCCAGTCTACATCAGTATCTCATGACCCACAAAAGCAGGAACTTCTTTGCAGCTAACAAAATGAGTCTTCAGGGCGTTGTAACTCTGGCTGGAACTGTGGTAATCGATGTTGAAGCCATCACCCACGTCACCCCAATTCATACCCACTCTTCTACAGAGCCATAGAACTACTGAATCTCCTACAAAAGGGCTTCGTCATCTCTTAAATGTTTCTTGGCTTCTCATTGCTCCAGCCTAAGCCTTAGAAAGAGCAACACAGGCTACTCCACAAGTAACTGATAGGTACAAAGAAAGACTCATGTAATCCCCGACTACAACAGTGACAGCATCAAAGCCCTTTTCTTGTACTCACCTTCCTCCTATCTACCCCAATGTCCTCAAGTGGCTGGACAGCCACTGATGCACCTTCCCTTTTCTCCTGAAACCCTGACCAGTACTCATGACCCCCAATATTTCACCCTTAAACTCAGCCCTTAGACTAAACCAACAGTCCTCTAGTGTGGTTTGGGAACCCATGAGGAATCCCAAAATTTCAAGCAGTCTGCAAAGACAAATGTATTTTTACAATATCACCAAAACACCATTTTCCTTTTCACTGTTAATCTCTCACAAATACACAGTGGAGTCTCCCAGAGCCTATCAGACACAGAATGCCCACAAAAGTCTGAATGCAGAAGTGGATATAAAAATCCATCTGGTTTCCATTAAGCCAGATGTTACAAAGAGTTGCAAAAAATTTAAAACAAGTCACTGTTCTTACCATATTTTTATTTTAAAAAATAGTGATATCCGTAAAAATGTACTTTTCTTTTTAATGTGTAATAGGCTTATTATTTTTTAATGAATAATCTTTTTAATTTTTTGATTAAATAAGCCTTAATTTTTGCAATAAATGCCAACAGATACAACCCATTTAAACAAAATCTCATTGGAATCCTCAATAGATTTTAAGAGTACCACAGCCTCACTCTGGTACTTCCTTTGCTCTGCCAACAAAAAAGAAGGGCCTGATCTCAGGATGCAGCCACAGGGAATCCAGTTGTCTGTGTCTGAATCACTGAATAGAGGTCAGAGGCTGGGCCGACTCATGCTCCATCATTCGGGATTTGATGGAAGAACCGCCAGGGGTGACCGTGACTGAGGATTGGTTGTAGAGAATGGAGCAGGCAACTGTAGGAGCTCATTTAACTGGCTATGTGAGGAGGCTCCCTTTTTGGTCTGGGGCAGGAGCCTGAAGTCATCAGTGCAGGCTGGCAGCACGGAGGAGTGGACATAAAGTTGAGGAGCAAGGACACACTGAGAACTTCAGGACAAGCTGGAGCCCCCGAGAACAACAGGAACCTACTTGAGCCTCCAACAGAGGATGCTCATGGCCCGCCACAGAGGCTGCTCCTTCCTCATAGAACTAAACAAGTACCTGGTACAGGAGGCAAAGGCCCTGAAGGAGGAGAGGCTCGGGACCGGAGTGGCTGTTGGCCCATCCCAGCGTGAGCCACGAGCTGAGCACCACGGGCTTGGGCTGACCCAGAGCTTCACGCCCTTCCAGATCCTTCCATGTAAAAATATAAAAAACAAGCTTCACTTTTACCTCCAAATCTCACGAGAAACCTTTCTTGTGACCAGTCTTAGCCCATCATTGTGCAGAGAAGAGAACCGTGGCATGTGCAGTACCACCTAGCTCAGTGGACACAGTACGGATTCACTCACTACCACTGGTTGACCTGGGAGTCTTTCAACCCAGCGTCCAGATGTGAAAGCCCTCAGGAGTACTCAGTCTTCAACAATCAAGTGAAATTCATCTCAGACTCTGTAGCATTTTCTGTTCCTTTTAAAGCATCTGAGACCTCCTCTTCCAGCATTTCTCATCATAGCCAACCTAACGCACTTAAAAAAAATCCATCCAACATGAGCACCCCAATATTACCTATATTATCTCCCAGTTCCACCATTTATCCTACCTCCTTATCTTACTCTCTGGCATATTTTAGAATCTTAATAAATATTATTAGCCATGGTGGAAGGCACCTGTGGTCCCAACTACTTAGGAGGCTGAGGCACGAGGATCAATTGAACACAGGAGTTGGAGGCCACAGTGCTCTATGAAGGCACTTGTAAACAGCCACTGCAATCCATCCTGGGCAGCAGAGAAAGACCCCATCTCTAAATAAATAAATAAATGTATTGAACTAAATAACCAATCAATAACAGAGTGATTACTTGGGTTCTCAGTGGCACCAATCCATCTATCCAAGTCAGTTTTTCTTCTCACCTTCATTAAATCTTTCAACCTCTCTTTTATTTCTTTAAAAATGTTAAACATAATCATTTATATTATCTTAAATAATTACATTATCTGAAGTCTAATGGGCCTGATTCTGCTATCTGTTTTTTCTGTTGTCACTTAACAGTGGCCTACTTTTTTCAAGAAAAATGTTACTGTGACCTCCTATTTCTTGCAAATTTATCTTTGGGGATTCACTGAGGCCAGAGTCGGAGATGTACTGTTCCACAGAGATTTCTGAATTTGTTTCTGCCACGCACTTGGAGGTACACCAACCTACAAGAAATCCAAGAGCAAACTGAGGTCTAACGGACTACTAAGGTGGCATGACTTAGAGCTGTCTAAACACACAAGAGCCAGTTTACAGTTATGAGTTGATCAAGGCAGAATTCTTAACTTCTACTGAATATCAAGATCTGAGACATATCAAGTTCTCACTCACTGTTACATTGAGGTGAAGGGCCACGCGAAGTTAGAGTTGATCAGTGGCCCCATTTTAGACTCTCCCTTGAGTGGACTCTAGGCTTTGCTTGCTGTCCCAGGCCCTATGTCATAGTTCACTCTTATCTACGAAAGGAAAAATTCAGTCATCTGGGTTTAGCAATTGCAAAAGTTGACTTCATGGCTCTGATGATCTCTCTGGGTTCTCAATTTTCTCTTTGTTTTTGACTTCTGGGGCTCATGATTTCTCTGCTAGAACATACATATTCTCCTATATTTTAGCCATCAATTTTAGTTGTTTTGAGTAGGAGGATCAGTCAGGTTATCTAATTAGCAGTATTGTTAGAAATGTAAGTCTTCATTCACTTTCTTTTAATAAACATTTTTAAACCTCCATTATATGCAATGCAATTTTAAGCACTGACATAAAACCATAAATATGATATATTATCTACCCCCAAGAAATTTTAAAAAGAGGGAGAGGCATAAAACATAGATCAATAATACAATAATGAAAATACAATATCATATCATATAATTGATACCCACAGGGAGACATGAGCACAGGAGACTAAGGGAATACAAAGGAGAGGGAACCGTACCCGTTTGCTTGGGAGAAGAGCACATGAAAGACACAGCAGTCCCCAAATGCCAATTATCACCAAGACAGAAAACCACGAGCATTTGCTTCTCACTCATCCAACCATGAGTAGGCTGGGTTCAGCTCGACTCGGCTGGCTTTGACCACGCTTGGTTGTGAACTACAAGTTCTGTTTATATTTGCCTGAGATATCTCTCATTCTTCTGAGACCAGCAGCTGCATGTTTTCATGCCAGCACAAATCTCTCAAAGGAATGAGTGGAAACACACCACATCCCTTATTCTGAGGCTCCAAATCCAGTCACTTTTTTCCCACATTCAACTGACCACAGCAAATCACGTGGCCACACTCAACATTTACGGGGTAGGAAATGCACTCCTCAAGCGGATGTGAGGGCAGAGGGGAAGGCAGTGGGAAGGCATGAATATTTGTCAGGGGAAAGTCTAATCTAACCCAGAAGAGTTCAATAATTTAGATTTCGCTTTAAAGAGAGATAGGAATTCAGAAGACGGATTGATCTGGTTTAGCTTTGTGTTCCCACCCAAATCTCATCTTGAATTGTAATCCCCATGTGTCGAGGGAGGCATCTGGTGGGAGGGATTGTATCATGGGGGTGGTTTCCTTCATGCTGTTCTCATGATAGTGAGTTCTCATGAGATCTGATGGTTTAAAATTATGTGACAGCTTTCCCCCACTCACTCTCTCTCTCTCCTGCCACCTTGTAAGAAAAAAGACGCTTGTTTCTCCTTCGCCTTCTGCCTTGACTGTAAGTTTCCTGATGCATCCCCAGCCATGTGGAACTGTGAGCCAATTAAACCTCTTTCCTTTATACATTATCCAGTCTCAGGTAGTTCTTTACAGCCATGTGAAAATGGACTAATAAATGGATTATTTCCAGGAATTAAAAAGGAACGTATGTAAAACAGTCCTGAGCAGGGCTTATAAGGCCACAGTGGTGGCCCCAGGCCCTCACAGCATGCACAGGACTGGGGCAGCAGATGCACCAGAGTAGATAGGCCCCAGGGAAGGGCAGTCTGTGTCTTCATAAGCCTTACTCTGCATGCAGCAAGGAGCCACAAAAAGGTTTTGAGTGTTTTCAGCATAAAAAATAAGTATGTGAAATAAGGCATGTGATAATTAGCTCAATTTAGCCATGCCACAATATATGAATATTTCAAAACACCATGTTGTATACAACAAATATATATAACTTTCATTTGTCAAGAAAAAATCAATTTTAAAAAAATATATAAAAAATTAAATTTAAATTGTTTTAAAAGGTGTTAAGCCAGAACAATATAATCAGTCTGCATTTTATTGAGCTCATGCTAACATCTCATTAGATAAGAAAGGGGAACTGGTTAGTTGTATGATGAAATGACCCAGAAAAAGTAATGATGAGAGGTTGAATGGGTTATGGCAGTAAAATTAATAAACTAATGCTGGATTCCGGAGCTTTTTAGGGATAGATTAATAAGCTAATAAAAGTAAAGGGCTTATCAGTGTCTGATGCAAGGTAAGTTCTCACTAAATATTAGAAGCTACTATTAACAGTGACAACAGAACCTGATAATTTAATGAGGGGTGGAAGTGGGAAGTTAAGAATAAGGGAGAAATATAAAATGTCAGTCAAGTGTCTAACATAAGTAATCAGATGAAATATGTTTTTTTCAGAGGAGGAAGAATAAGCCTGTAAATAGAAAAATGACAAATTCAGTGGTAGACACATTAGCAACACAAAAGAAAAACTTCAAAAGTGACTAAAGAAATTTCACAGGAACAAGAATCAGACTGACAGCTGACTTTTCAACAAGAGTGATGCAAGTCAGAAAAAGACAATGCAATGCTCCCTTCAAGCTGCTAAGGCATCCCAATACCTGTTACTCTAGAATTCTATACCCAGCAAAGTCATACAGCAAGAATGGAGGTGAAATAAGAAGGAGGAGACAGATCCGATTATGTTCATATACCTGCATTTTAAATAACAGCCCCAAACCAAAGAAATGAATCATTAAATTGTGGCAAACCAAAGGAATGAATCATTAAATGGTGGTCTATGCATATAATAGAACACTATACAGTTGTGGTTCTTAAAGTGGGGTGCCCCTAACAACAGCATCAATATCACCTGAAAACTTGTTAGAAATACAAATTTGGGGGCCCTATCTCAAACCTACTAATTCAGAATCTCTGGCTGGGGGCCATCAATCTGTGAATTAACAAGTCCTCTAGGGGACTCTGACATACCTTGAAGTCTGAAGACCCCTCTTCCACAGTAATGAACATGGACAGACTACAAGTTCATGCAACAATACAGCTAAATACTCAAAGCATAATACTGCAAGAAAGAAGCCAGAGTCACAAGAATTCAAATAGTATATTCCACCTTTACAAAGACTGTTTTTAAAAAAGATAGAACTAAGTTGTTTAAGGATACAGAATCCTGAGGAAAACTATTAAGCATAAAAGGAAGTGTTTAACACTATTTCTCATAATCTCTTAGTGATAACTGGTGATTTTCTCTAGTGAAGAGAATAAGTTGTTATTATCAGGAAAAAACATTTAGGACCTCCCTGGGTATTGAAAATATTCTATTTTTTGACCTAGATAATCCTATAGCTTTTCACTTTATGATTATTTATAATACATATCAAATATTTTCTATACACTTATTTGTACATGCATATTTCACTATATATTATATATACCACATATTAGATAACTTATGGTTATATAACACATTATATTTTAATAGGAATATTGGTAACAAGTAGAGTCAGATCCGGTAAAATCTGTCTAAAAAGAGATAATCTGGAATGGACCACAGCCCTGGAAAACAGAGTTTAAAAAATGCATTAAACTGTGAGTTAGATTTGAGAGATAGGTATCTGTTCTATACATGCTGTGCCCTAGTGCCTGGAAGCCTATTTGGGCATGCAGTAGGTAGGCACTCAATGAATGTTTGCTGAGTGAATAACTAAAAGTATGGAAGTGGATGTCAGCTAGCCAGCAGGAAGTGAAGCACAGTTTCCTCTGGAAAACAGAGATGGAAGTTGTTCAAGGGAAAGGAGAAAACCCAAATGCCACAGGCACTTTGAGAAGAAAGACTCTAGGAAGCAAACTGATTGGCCCCTTGGGGAAAGACATCAATCATGACACTAATGTGCAACTGAGGGTATTCATCCTCTAGCTCAACAGTCCCCAACCTTCTCAGCACCATGGACTGGTTTTGTGGAAGACAATTTTTCCACAGACAAGGATGGGGGTATGGTTTATGGATGATTCAAGCATGTTACATTTGTAGTGCACTTTATTTCTGTTATTATTATGTTATTACATACAATGAAATCATTAAACAACTCACTATAATGTAGAATCAATAGGAGACTTCAGCTTGTTTTCCTGCAACTAGATGGTCCCATCTAGTTGATGACGAGAGACAGTGACAGATCATCAGGCATTAGATTCTCATGAGGAGCATGCAGCCTAGATACCTCACAGGCACAGATCGCAACAGGGTTCACACTTTGATGAAAATCTACTGCAGACACTGATCTGACAGGAGGTGGAGCTCAGGGAGGAACGTGAATGATGGGGAGTGACTGTAAATACAGACGACGCCTTGCTGGCTCACCCGCACTCACCTCCTCCTGTGTAACCCAGTTCCTAACAGGTCACAAACAGGTATTGGTCTGTGGCTCAGGCACTGGGGACCCCAGCTTTCACTCACAGGCTTAGAGAAGCATAAAAGCATTTCATATCCCCCACTTCAAGGCAGTGAGAGTTCTGAGAACCTCCATACCTCCTGAGAGGGGCAGTGCATTTTGCAAGCAGGATTTTGCACTCCTAGAGAACAGCTAGAAAGAGAGGGAATGAGGACAACTAGGAAAAATACATAAAATGAGCCCCTGAAATGACATCAGATGAAACTGGGGAAACTCCATTACTTAAAGAATGAACGGAGAAAGTTGAGCACAAAAAGTCCCTCTCTCTCATATTGTATCTGTGTGTCTTTAACCCTTCCCTTCTCCTGGTCCAGTGCTTGCAGCAACAGTCTTTACGCCCAGACGGCAATCCTGCCCAGCACAGATGCACTCATCATCTTTAGCCGGAGCCCAGCCTCTTTCCTTTCACATCACGGAACTCTGAGAATGCCCTGAGAACATGTAGGTTCCCTTTTCCTTCAATTCCTCATACTCTTTTGGGAACACATTTAATAAGACCCCACAAAGACGCTCCCTCTATGAAATCCCAAGAATGAGTTTGACATGGGAACCACATTTATTTCCTTGGACTTGGCCAACTTTTCAGAGTATGGAGATTGCCTCATCATTCTCCAATTGCTTTCTCATTGTCAAAGTCATTTTGCTCAAGCAGCACAGGGCCTAGAATTTTCTCTTTGTATATGACTTTGATTCTAACTCATCTAATTATGCCAAAGGAACCCCAGCTCTCTCCTTTAAGTAGACAACATGCAGCTCTATGTGTTGAGCTGAAGTTTACTTCTCCACAGCATTCTAACCACAAGTCATTTTGAATCTAATTCACCTCAAAATGAACAAAGCAACAAAAGTGCACATCAGTTTCTTTCCCAATACTCTTCCACAGCCGGATTTTTTTCCATAGAGTTGAGCTAATCTCACTCTTCAGCATACCTATCCCATGGCTCCCCAGCATTGGCAAAGACTTTCCAGATACATGGATTTTTGTCTAACGTTGCTGTGTGATCTCAGTCAAGGAAGAGAGATCGGATCGCTTTACACCCTCTCATTATGAGAACATAAGAGGGTGACTTCCTAACTTCCTAGGACTCTCTTCTCACTTTGAAAGGTTCTGTTGGCATTTCGATTTATGGTTCACTTTCTTTGGGGATTTTTGTTAGTCCAATATGCTTCCTCAGACAGGCTGCAGTGTTCCTGTCTGAGCCAATAAATGGAACTTTGGGGCTCATTAGAGATGTTTAAAACAAAAGAGAAAAGAAATATTCATCCCAAATATTCCCAATCCACAGCCCATGGCAGGCAGGCACATGGTGCTTCAAGTCTCGCTGGACAGTCAGTGCAGGGCTCACTCTGTGCTTCTCTCCAGGTGAGAAGTCACATGTTTATATCCAGTGCATGTGTCCTAAACTGTGAACTCATCGTGCACAGTCCAGGTACTGCTGTGATTCTCTTTGTTACATGGCCAATCATGGAGCCACATAAAAGTAAGTGCTTCTCAGGCTGGCCTTGGTGGCATACACCCAGTCCCAGGTAGTCTGAGCCCAGGAGTTCAAGGCTGCACTGAGCTCTGATGGTACCATTGCACTCCAGCCTGTGCAACAGAGCAAGATCCGGTCTCTAAATGAAAAACAAATAAATTTTAAAAAGTAAATGCTTCTGAGGGAGTGTTGAAGGGAGGTAGAGGAAGCATGGAGGGAGAGTAGAGTGTCCCATGTCCCAAAAATGGGCATTGGACCAACGCTGAGTCCCTGGCTGCTTTTATCCATATCCCCCTCCTTCTTACCCAGGTCTTCCCGCCTTTCTGCCCCAACTTTAAAATTCTGCAACCCTCTCAAGGGTCTTCACTTTTAAAACTACTTCCGTGATGTGAGATCCTAGAATTCTCAGCATTCATTGGCTGAGAAGAGCCCACACCACAAAGAAAAAGCAAAAATTTAAAAAAAAAAAAAAAAACAGCAGAAACACTAACAAAAAGCACTTAGAATGATTTCTGGTTCCAATCCAGAAGTCTATCACCAGATGTAAATCAGACCCCCAACAGCAGGCTAATGTCTGGGTTTTTTAAGGGCCTCAAAGTGATCACTTTGGAAAAGGCATCTAAATATGCTCACAGTTTAACTTGCCTGAATCTATTTTGAAAGCTAGTCATGCAATGCAACACAGTCACACACTACCTGTTGCATCACGACTACGTCACTCACACATTTCCATGCCCAGGGGAAATGTCACAAGGCTAGCAGAGGCCTCTGACATTCTAAAGAAAACCAAAATTGCCTCAACTCTTTATATTTTGATTGGCACCAGCAAGGAAAAGCTTTCACTTTTCTGTTATAATAACCTCCAGTGAAGTTGCATCTGAAAACACTTCCCAGGGGTTCTGGGAGTCCTGCTAGGGTACCTGATGATTACATCCTGAGTGGAACAAACTCCAACAGGGAAGAGCATTAGGGTGATTCCCGGAGGCTGATACCAGGCACCTGACGCCAATTAAAATCTCTTGGCGACTTCATCTAATCGCAAGGCATTCTCCTTCCCTGCCCCATTCAGTGGCATCTCAGCCTGCAAACACAGCCTTACTGAAATAACTACAATGTTTTAACGTGCTTTATGCAGCTACGGAATTTCCCAGTGGGTCAGTAACTGGTGTATATTGCTTTGTATTTTAACAGTCTTTCTACAAATTCAGAATCAGGAACCAAATGCATTCATCCTGTGGTGATTTGCTTATTGCCTATGAATGGCACTTAAACAAGAGCAACAATGCACTTTTCACTGAAACAGGTTGGACTTCAGCGTTTTGGCAAGTGCTTGGAAAAACCCTCCTGCTTAATTCCCAGTACATAAATCTCAGTCCTGCATGCTCTGTTTCCATGAACTGAGAAGAGAAGAGGGCACGAGCTGAGTTTCATTCACAGGTGGCTGGGTTTCGAAGGAGCAATAGGTTACATTCTTCCATTCTTTTTCTCGGTTCAAGCTGGTAATCAGGGGGAAATTGCTCTAAAATGCAAATGGAGTGCCTGACAGAAGGGACTACTGTGAGGAAGATCTCTATGAGAAATGCTGCTTCTGATAAACAGTCAGCAGAGCCCCTGTATTACATCATTGTCCCTTTCAAAGATTCAGGACACACAGAACCAGTATATCTTTGTTAGAATAGAAGTTCATTCAATGAAATTGTTTGGCTTTCAATCAAAAGTGGCTTTAAAGCAGGACTGGATGGCCCAGATAGAGCTGCTTAACATGACAAGGTGTGTAATAAATAAGAAGCGAAGGAGTGATCTCCGCAGTGCTCCTACCAGCCAGACGCTGGGTGTTTTGGAAAAGCGTTTCTTTAGCATTAGCACCCCCGTAAAGCACATAAAGTTGCCCGGCAGTTTTGCCACTCTCTTTTTTAAATTCTGTCGGTTTTCTTGGGGACAGGGTGAAGTTCAGGAAACATGCACTTGGACCGAGCGTCTCCTCCACGATCTGATGGCGTGCACCTCAGTGGAATGTCATCTTCACTTCTTTCTTCTCTTCTCTCCCCCTCCTTCAGTTAAGTTTAACCACCATTTAACGCTCCATTTATGAAAGAGGTACTGGGTCACCGTGCCTTTCTTCCCTCTAGGAAACCCCTGCTCAGGCATCAGGATCCAGCCCAAAGGCAGCTTTCCTGGCTACCCCCTCCACTGCTGACTCCCCTAAACCAAGGAATCAAAGCCAGTAGCCACAGTGCAAGTCAGATTTGCATGTCCGTTATCGGGATGTTCGTAGGGAGCTTCCAGTTTATATGCATCATGTCTAAAATTCGAATTTCAGTTACTGTGTCTCACAGGTCTCATGCAAGTGGCCATTCCCCTAACAACAAAGGTAGCCTAAGTAGAAAGTTTGGTGGAAAACAACCAGGATACAAACCAGATGGTGGCAGATGGAAGAGAGAAGAGGGAAAAGACTATGGACTCCTGAGGGTAGAATCACCAAGACAGGAAAGTGAGTGAATGTGCTGCATGGAGCATGCAAGGGAGGGGGGCCCAGTCTGGAACTTGGCAAATGGGTGTGTGGCTCAGTGATTCTCTGAGAAAAGGAACAAGGTGGGGTGGATTTGTAGGGGAAAACAATGAGTTTTTCTTGTATTCAAATGCATTGGCTTTCATACAATTTTACTTTCTAGTCTTAGAAGAATGAGACTATAAATCATTTCTAAAATTAAAAATCACCATGTGGAGATGGTGCCATCATTTTGAAAGCAACCGTTGTCTCTGCCAGGCTGGGGGAGACATTCTTTCAGAGAAGGTGCCTTTTCTGACTTCAGGGTGACTTCGTTCTCTCTCTCCAGCAGGTCAAAATCAGGAGAGGGCAGGATTGAGAGCCGGCAGAATGCTGTTTTTGGAAATCTGTGTTAGAGACACATTCCTTTCTCTGCCAGCTTCCTTTGCTCTGGCTGTCACAAGTGCCAGGTGTAGCCTGCTTTCTAAAACTGCAGAGATTTAAAAGAAAGACCTGGTGGCATCTTCCAGGACTGAACACTAGCTGCTCTGAAGGCAGCTGTCCCTCAGTCTCTCTCAGTCTTGCCCTTCAGGCACTTCGGAGAGCTCCTTCTGGAAGTACTCCATTCCTTAGTTGCTCTCAGCCAAACTCACATTTTGGCCTGTGAGTGTGGGCTTTTCTCTATGTAGCTGAGTCATGGCCAGCCTGGACCTGCAGCCCCTGAGACAACTGGTAGGATGATTGCATCTAACACAATTCTCACCTAAATGTAGCCACCGGTCAGGATGCCCATGAATCTGCATGTGGCTTTTCCATCACTTAGGGTACCCAGAAAGATTCCTCTTAAAATGCTCCACACAGAACTTACAACATGATGCCATGAAGTCTGTATTCTGTGATGTCATTAGATGTGGAAGGGACAATGGGTAGGCTTGCTTTGTCAGAGTGAGCCTAAAATCTTGAGCTCTGGCCAGACACCGTGGCTCATGCCTGTAATCCCAGCACTTTGGGAGGCTGAGGCGGGTGGATCACAAGCTCAGGAGTTCAAGACCAGCCTGGCCAAGATGTTGAAAGCCCATCACTACTCAAAATAGAAAAATTAGCCTGGCATGGTGGCACATGCCTATAATCCCAGCTACTCAGGAGACTGAGGCAGGAGAATCGCTTGAACCTGTAGGGTGGAGGTTGCAGTGAGCCGAGATCACACCACTGCACTCTAGCCTGAGCAACAGCATGAGACTCTGTCTCAAAAAAAAAAAAAAAAAAAAACAAAAACAAAAATCAAGCTCTAAAAACTGACTCGTCGGGACTTAAGCCTCCAACTCTTCTGCTTGTCAGTTGTGTCAACTTGGGCGGGAAGTTTATTGTCTCATCACTTATTTTCTCATCTGTGCAGGGAGATTAAAATAGTACCAGCCTCAGCCTCATTTTTATTGTGAACTAAAAGAAATGATGAGCGTAAAGCAGTTACACAGTGGCTAGCACATAACATGTGCCCCATTAACAATCATTGTTACCAAAATTTCTGTCCCACAAGCTACGTCAAAATGAGCTTCTAAGAAGCTGATTAATATGTTCACATATATGGTTTGATAGAAGACATAAGACCTAGTGTCCCATGGATCAGTAATCAGAGTTCTCAATAAGCTATTAAAAATCTCAAAATAGCTAGAAGAGAATAATTCAAGTGTTTCTAGCATTAAAAAGAGACAAACACTGAAAATGATAGATCTCCCAAGCAAACCAATATGATTGTTACAAATTACATGAACATATTATCATACGCACCCTGGAAACTGTGACTATATACCATGCATCAGTTAAAAATAATAAATAATAAGGGATCACAATGGAAAGCCATTTTTACATAGAAAAGTATATCCACTGATCACCAGAATGTTAAACGTACATTTAACTTCTTTTCAGTGATTGAATCATATGCTCTTGGAAAAATTTGAACCTGAGTTTGGAATGCTGGCAAGGAATGACTTAAATTAGTTGAATATTCAGAGCTGGTAAAAAGTTCTGTGGATATATATGTGTACACAGACACACATCAACAGAAAGTTTGCAGTTCATTCATGCCTCCTCTTCCACCTCTCTGGATTCTGTAGTTCTGAGACCAGAACAGACTATGTAGGACAGAAATGTAAACCTGAACGTGTGTAAGGGCCTGACAAACAAGGACCATCCTGGGGCTCCGATCACTTAACCTCCCTGGCCCTTGGGTTGTCAGGCTATAAACTTATCTTTATGGCCTCTCCCATCTTAATATTCTACCATTTCAAGAAGACAGGTTTTAATTGCAAGCAGAAGGTAGCGGTTCCAAACTTTCTTTGCAAAGACCATGTGAGGTGTTTATCTTTTGTTTTTTTGTTTTTTGTTTTTTAAGATGGAGTCTCCCTCTGTTGCCCAGGCTGGAGTGCAGTGGTACGATCTCAGCTAACTGCCATCTCTGCCGCACTCCACTACCCCGATTTCAAGCAATTCTCCTGCCTAAGCCTCCTGAGTAGCTGGGATTACAGGCACCTGCCATCAGGCTAATTTTTAAATTTAGAGGCGGGGGTTTCACCATCTTGGCCATGCTGATCTTGAACTCCTGACTTTGTAATTCACCTACCTTGGCCTCCCAAAGTGCTGGGATTCCAGGCACAAGCCACTGTACCTGGCCACGAAGTGTTTATGTAAGCACAAACTCCTGGAACCCATCCTGAGGAAAGGATCATCGTGGACCTTGGTGGTCTCTAAAAACCCACCTGAAGGAAGGAATCAGCGCACATTGGCCCATTGTCCTCAGCACACTGTTCTCTGCACCCGAAACGCTGTCTTCCAGGTGCCCTGCTCACCCCTTGCCTCTTAAGCCCTGCATTGCTGCCTCCCACGCACTTCTACAATGGTCCTGTTCTAGACACGGGCTCCTTTGCTTTCCTTTTGTATTTTTTTTCCAGTTGGCTAAAATAATAAGCCACAGGATTATAAATAGGTGTGTTACTTCAACAAGTAATTATTTTCCTGAAAAAAATGAAAGCTGGTGGATCTATTTTAAGAGTTAATTAGCTGACAGGGGAACCAAATTTACCCTACAGTGCATTTCAACCTGTATTTCAGAAAAGTAATAGGGAATCACCTGCCAAGTTGCAGAGAATCTATGGAAACATAGAAGCAAAGTGGGCAGCCAGTGCACCCAGGCAATCCGAATTCACCAGAGAGCTGAGCTAATTTTTCTCAGGGAGAGTAATCATAATGGCAATAAAGGTTTCCTTTCGTTTCATGACTATAAGTCATCTTTCTCCCATTGTCATACTGCAAGTGGAATGGCAGCCAGAGAGAACAGCAGGCTCATGGCTGCCGGAAGCTGCAGACTTCACAACAGGTCAGTGAGGGAGCTCAGAGCTCGCCTTTCTCGTGAGGACTTAAGGGAGACACCTCTGCACTGCAGTCTGGCAGGCGCCCAGAATCCTGATGTGTCATCTTGTTAGAAGGGGTCTCTTGGGTTTGTGCCCTGCCAGGTGACATTCTGCCATCACCCTGCTCCCTGGCTGAAGTCTCTATAATTCCTCTCCGTTGTGGGGAGACGATCGGCTTGCCCGAACATTTTTGTGTAAGGAGTTTCTTTAATTTGTGTGGAGGCGTCACAGAACTGGGTGGAGGGCATTGCATTCCCAGCAGGTGATTCTAGCCAAAGGGTCAGCCTTAGTGACCACTTCCACCGCACAGCCAGCACTACCATCTGCTCTGCACAACCCTGTCATGGGAACAGGCCTCTGCCATGATCTTATTGACAAGGACACAACTGTCACTTGCCCCACCACAATGGTCTACTTTGCAGGGGGAAATAATTAAGTCATTATCAGCTACTTTCCCACAGACTCCTTCTTAACTGCTGGTGTCAGGCCCTGGCCTTCCAGCCGTGGTCTACAGTGAGCCTTGAGTCCCGACCCTTGCTCTATTTCACCATATATTTCCCACTACACATCAACATAATTCTGAAAGCGAATCTCATGTGTGCCTAATGGAAAGGATGGTGCCAATGGTCAGGTGCTTGGTCCAACTGCAGAGACAATCATTTAGTCTTCCAAGACGGCAGAATGGGGCTGAGGCTGAACCAAAGCTCAAGGGCCTATGTCCACAGCCTGGACCTGCTCTGGCCAAAGTCAAATGCATTCCACAGTCTAGACACAGCAACCAAGTATGAATGACCTGGAGAATAGGGCACTCCCTCTCTGGCCTCAGTTTACCCTTCTGTGAAGTCACAGGATTGCTACACAAAGCAGCATGACCTGTGGACCTGCAGTATCAGCGTTCACAGACCGTAAGCAAATTCCTGCTCCACCCAGTGAGAGAATGATTGTCCTCTCTGAGCCTCAGTTTCCTCATCTGTAAAATGGGACTAAGACCACTTTTTAGCTTTGGGGTGAAAAATGAATGAGATAACATACATTAAGTGCCTGGTACATTGAGTTGTAACTGCTCAATAAATGAAACCAAATGAGCTCATCTTTAAAAATCTTCACTTCTGACTTGAGACTGATGGCATGGTGACAGCATTCACAATGGGATGTGGGCTTGCAGATGTCTGCAACCCCCTTCTCTGGCCAGTAAACTTCCTTTCAAGAGGCCAGTTGGAGTTAGAATCTCTGTAATTGATGTAAAACTCCATCTCAGCTTTGAGAAACTCGAATATAAAGAAGGAAGTATCTCTTTTTTCAGAGATTTGTACTTAGGAAGGCCAACCAGCGTCACCTTTCCCCCAAAATGTATTGTTCACACAGTGGGACTTGACCTACTGGGCTGTCATGGAGGAATGCCAACACCCGCCCACCCCCGCCCAGGACCCTATGCCCTCTGTGTAAACAGAGCAGCTCCAAACAGTGGCCCTCCTGGGCCCCCTAGCGGCAGCAGGGATGGACACAATGTTCAAAGATCCTGCAAAGTCCTCCGTAGTGGCCCTGGCAAAGGCAGCCCAGGGATGCCAGGAGGTTTTGTACCCCTCAGTGCCCCCAGTCTCTGGAAAGGTTGACCCCCGAGGCAGGGGTGCTTTCCCTGAGTTGCGACAGGTTCAGTGACTCTCAGCTTGTCACCTCCTGCCCCTGTCCATCGCACCCTGACAACACAGCCAAAGCCTCAAACTCTCTATGCTTTGAGTTATCAGCAGCAGCCCCAGGTGGTAACATAGAAACCTAGAAACGCAACGACTTTGGAGTCAGAAATACTTAGATTCCGGTCCCGGCTAACCTACTTACTAGTTTAATATTCTTAAGCTACTTATTTAATCACTCCGGGCCTCAATCTTCTCACCATAAAATAGGGGTGACCATGCTTACCTCACAGGGGAGTTTTAATTATTAAATGAGAACATGCACGTACATGTATGTAAAATTTCATATAGCTATAAACTAGAATGTAGGTGTATCTATAAATGAATGTATACAGAGAGAGGGAGGGCACCTGGCCCTTGGGAAATGCACAATGGCAGGTACTGATTACCGTAACTATCCAGGCGAAGGCACCTAAAACAATGAAAAATTGTTTCTGCAGTTTTCACATTTAGATCTGAAATAACTTATTAGTTACACTAGGACTTGACTGGTGGGGGTAAGCCTTGGATACAGGAGGTCTGGGGCAAACAACTTTTCTAGTTCTCTGACTCTATGAGTGAAATCTGCTCAAAGAAACTTTAAAAGCAGCCCTGAGGATGCAAAAGCATAAGAAAGATACAATGGACTTCAGGAACATGGACTTCAGGAACATAAAAGACTACAAATTGGGTGCTGTGTATACTGCTCAGGCTATGGGTGCACCAAAATCTCACAAATCACCACCAAAAAACTTACTCGTGTAACCAAATACTACCTGTTCCCCAGAAACCTGTGGAAATAAAAAACAATAATAAATTTTAAAAATTTTGAAAAGCAGCCCTAAATGGAAAGAAAATCACAAAAGAATACCTGTGAGTGTTTGGAAAGTGTTAAAAGGGGACTAAGTGACCCAACTTGGCTTAGGAAAAGGGATATCGGGCTTGAGTCTATGCAGGTGCACAGAACTGGGGAATTTTAATTAGAAGCCAGACTCTCTCCTTCTTGCTCCTTCCCGGCTCACTGGGCCACTGCCCAACAAGGTTCAATCTAAAGTCCATGAGTCAACAACACATAGTAAAGGTGTCTCTTTGCCAGTAAGTAGAAAACCCAAAATGTGGGTAAGATGCAGGTGTTGATACAGTCCTCCTAAAGTCTGCTTTCTGGTTTTGCTACAAATCCATGATCAATAATCTGTTCTTCTAACCCATCCAACAAGAATCAACAACACTTTTTATCAGAAGGAATCACAAGATGGAAGAACACAAGCTAAATGAATACCATCTCTAAAATCTTTCAAAAAACAAAGGTATTGATTTAACCCAGTGGAAAAAGTATTGAGCATGTACTAGCGTACAAAGACGTAGATATAATCCAGTCCTCAAGAAGATCACAACTCAGTGGAGGGGAGAAACATATTTACTCCCTAAATTGATAGTATAAAATAAGTGCACATTTAGAAGGACAAAACTGTACTAAGGAAACATGAAGAAAGAAAAGATTCCTTCAAATTGCATTTCGGTGAAGCTACTATATGACAAGTTTTGTGCTCCATAAAGGAAAAGAAAAATGAATAAGATTTTGTTCTCAGCTATGAGGAATTTTGTATCTCCCTGGGAAGAAGGACGTTTAGGAAACAAGTTATGATTTGACATGAGAAGGCAAAGCAGAGTTCAGAGGCTACAAGAAACAGAAGAAGGGAGAGGCACTGTATCCATGCATATCAGGGAGGGCATCCTGGAGGAAGCAGCCTCGGGGGGGTAGACAAATTGACTGACCAGCTCCTAACCTTTGGGCACTATCTTAAACCCACATGGTAATGTTTAACCTCATGATGTTGGCAATGGAGTCCAAAAAGGGTTCCCCTATTTCAGGGCTAACCTCAATTGGAGTCTTTATTCAATATCCCTGATACTAAGCTTTGGTGCTCTGAAGTGGCTTTATCCTCTGCTGGCTATCAGGTGACAAAGCTAAAAGAATTTCCTCTATGCTCACTCTGTTTGCAGAAGAAGTGGCTATCTACTTTCTACAAGTCATTATTTTTATTTATTTTTATTTTTTAAGATATATATTTTATTGCATTTTAGGTTTTGGGGTACATGTGAAGAACTGCAAGATTGTTGCATAGGTACATACATGGCAGTGTAGTTTGCTGCCTTCCTCCCCATCACCTATATCTGGCATTTCTCCCCATGTTATCCCTCCAACTCCCCACCCCCTGCTGTCCATCCCCTAGTTCCCCACCACAGACCCCAGTGTGTGATGCTCCCCTCCCTGTGTCCATGTGTTCTCACTGTTTAACACCTGCGTATAAGTGAGAACATGCAGTGTTTGATTTTCTGTTCTTGCGTCAGTTTGCTGAGAATGATGGTTTCCAGCTTCATCCATGTCCCTACAAAGGAGACAAACTCATCGTTTTTTATGGCTGCATAGTATTCCATGGTGTACATGTGCCATGGAACATTTTTTGAAGTGTTCCAAGACCACCAACCTTTGACCACATTCTCCTAATGGGCTGGAAAGCATAAATGGACAAAACCAAGCACTTCCAAGCACTTCTATTCTGGTCTTGCCAAAACTAGTCGAATGGAGTTGCATAAATGGGACTTAAATATCACTTGTCACATGGGTGACGGGTAGAGGCTGCCAGGGCATGACAGCTGTCATGAGGAGGGCTCCCAAACAGCAGATGAAGAAAGACAGAAGCTGTTCCTGTTGCTGGAGCTTTCTGTGTGGATGTTGATAATGAATCTGGAGGTAGTTCTTTAAATGTTTGTTTAAAGGTGGCTCAGGAGTTCAAGATCAGGCTGAGCAACATGGGGAAAACCCAGCTCTATAAAAAATATAAAAATTAGCTGGGCATGGTGGCACGTCTATAGTCCCAGCTACTTGGGAGGCTGAGGAGGGAGGATCATCAAGCCCAGAGGTCAAGGCTGCAGTGAGCTGAGATTGCACTACTGCACTCCAGCCTAGGCAACAGAATGAAACCCTGTCACACACACACACACACACACACACACACACACACACACAAAGTGGGAGGCATCATCCTGTGTTGCAGTTACCAAGTGTTGTGCCAGTGTACAAAACAAAGGTCTAGTCCTTCGTTATCTTAATGATTTTTTCTTTAGTTCAACAAATGCCTTTCATTGTTGATCAATATCCATGCAGAACACTTTACTTTAAAAAGCTCCATATGGATACTAATGCTCTTACTTTGACATAGAAAGTAAGGAGATGTGCAACACTGGCATGCAAATATTAGCAGAATGGATTCATTTGGTTTTGAGCTAGAGTCTGTTGTAATTTTGTTTTCAATCTGTTGGATATTTCACTTCACTGTTATCTGCCCAGTTTGAATACCAATCCTTTTCAGTTTTTAGGTAACATATATATTTTAGTGACAAAAGCATGACATGTTTACTGTCAAATATTATTCCTTACATTCAAAAACTAAACACAAAACAAAAAAGACTCGATGAGGAAATGAGAGATTTTAGACTGGGGCAGGGACCCTGCAAGATGAGCCTGGGATTTCTTGTCATTCCAGATGTGAGGAAGTGCTCAGCAAAACGGTGAAAAGACCGTGCAGAAACCACGAAGGGCTCCCACTGGCCTGTCATGGAAGGGATCCCAGCGGCCACATCAGACAATTTGAGTGAGGAAATAATGATACTATCGCATGACATAGGAATCTGAGAGTCTATGCTGAGATAAGTCAAGGAGTAAATAAATGGAAGGTGGAGAAGCTTTTTCCCTCCATTAGGTGAATACAATTGGTGGATCATTCTAAGAATTAGACCAATGATACTGAATTGGTGGGTGAAAGTTCAAGAGAAATCTAATAGTCCACACTCTCAGTATGCTTCCCCCAAGTAAGGTGACTGTAGGGAAAATCTGGTAGGCACCTCTTTAACCAAGGGACCAAGGTTAACTTCACCAGCAACTCAACAAACTGCAAACACCTAAAGTGTGGTAGAATGCGTGAAAGGAACACACTGTCACTTCTATGAGATTGCCGCCAAAATTACATAATCTGAGTGTGATCATCAGACAAACCCAAATAGAGGGGCATTCTTGAAGACAATAAGCCTCTAACATACAAAAATGTCAAGTCCTTGAAAGTCAAGAAAAGACAGAGAAGACATCCAGCTAGAAGGAAACTAAAAACTAGGACAGCTAAATTCAACATGTAGACCGGATTGAATCCTCCTACTAGAAAAAACATTATTGCAATGATGGGAACCTTGGATGGAATCTGTAGGTTAGATTATAACACTATATTAATTTAATTTTCTGATTTTGATGGTTGCATTGGGATTATGTAGAGGAGTGTCCTAGGTTGTGGGAAATATATGCTAAAATATTTGGGCTCATGGGCATGGTGTTGCAACTTACAAATGGTTCAGAAATAAAGCTCTTTGGACTAATCCTGCAACATTTTTCCAAGCAGGAGATTATTTCAAAAATTTTAAAAAAGAGATGATAGGACTCAGAACAATATAAAAGATAAACTGTCAGAGGTGATGAGAGAAATAAAAAGGACAAAAATTGATGCAAAATTTGGAAGCCAAATTTGACACAGAATGTATCATTGATGCTGTTTAAAATTAAGTCAACGATGTTAAGACCTAGCGTCGACCATTTATCTGTGGATAAAGCAGTGAAAAACCAAACAAATAAAATAAATGTGAAAAACAATTACATGAAAGACAAATAAAAGAAATCCAGTATGTTCAAAATTGTTTCTGAAGAAGAAAATAAAATAGAGGTAACAAAAAATATCCAATTTTACTATGAGAAAACTTTCCAGAAAAGAAAAAAAACATTAATCTGTAGATTTGGAAGAAAAGAAAAACACTCCATCCTCCCAGTAAAATTAATAGAGAATTCATTGCTTAATTCATTATAAAAGAAGAAACCTTCAGCACCTTGACATCATAACAAATCACTCTCAGTTCAAAGAAAAATCTCAGCCTTAGGGATCTTAGCAAGACTGGATGCCATAAAAGAATGAAGATATGCTTGCCATGGAAACAAACAAACAAAAAAAAACTGGTTTGTAAGTATTCCAAGTCATTTTTATAAGTCATCATTTATTGGCAAAGAAGAAAACATTCTGACCTCTGCAAGGACTGAGGATACAGACTTCACATGGGATAGATATTCGAAGACTATAGCAGAGTCTGCTAGCTGTGTCCTCTGCTTCCTTAGGGACCGGACTCTGAATTGAAGGAGGCAAAATGTCATCCAGACTTAAAATGACACTTTCCGGGCGCGTTGGCTCACACCTGCAATCTCAGCACTTTGGGAGGCCAAGGCAGGCAGATCACGAGGTCAGGATTTGAGATAGTCTGGCCAACACAGTGAAACCCCAGCTCTACTAAAAATACAGAAATTAGCCGGGCATGGTGGCAGGCACCTGTAATCCTAGCTACTCAGGAGACTGAGGCAGGAGAATTGCTTGAACCTAGGAGGCATAGGTTGCAGTGAGCCGAGATTGCACCACTGCACTCCAGCCTGGGCAACACAGCCAGACTCTGTCTCAAAAAAAAGACAAGACACTTTCCAAATTCCCTTCTATCCATCCAGCTGTTGCCGTGCTGATGAAAGGAATCCAAGAAGTGCTGTGAGGGGATTCCAGGGAGTATCTCACAGGGCGGGGCCATGTCCTTTGTCTATCTCCTTCTTCCGAGGAGGCCAGAGGGCCAGCAGTCTGCATCTTTAGGATTTCCTGAAGACCCAGTCACAGCCCGGGCCTGCCTGCTTCCAGACTTCTTTTGGGAGAGAGAAATAAACTCCTATCTTGATTAAGCCTTTCTTATTTCCTGATTTCAAACACCTGCAATAATCTACACCAAAATGACACAAAATAAAAGATTAAATCATAAATGCAGAAATCATTTGTATGAAAGAAATCGTAGTGAACATCAAACTCAATTAAACATAGGATAAGTTGGCAAGGCGCATGCCTGTAATCCCAGTACTTTGGGAAGCCAAGGCGGGCAGATCACCTAAGGTCAGCAGTTCTAGACAAGCCTGGCCAAATATGGTGAAACCCCTTCTCTACTAAAAATACAAAAATTAGGCGACTATAGTAGCAGGCACCTGTAATCCCAGCTACTTGGATCGCTTGAACCTGGGAAAGGGACATTGCAGTCAGCTGAAATGGTGCCATTGCACTCCAGCTTGGGCGACAAGAGCTAAACTCTATGTCAAAAAACAAATAAAATTTTAAAAATTAAAAAAATCATAGGCTAAGTTAAAACAGTTGGGATAAATGAGTTAAAATGTCATGACATGCTATTATAACATTCTTGAAATAAAAGATAAATAATGTATAAATAATTTGATGATTGTGAATTGGGACAAAATTCAGATTGCATCAGCAAGTGGATGCAGCCAAATGATGAATGCAGGTTAGAAAGGGGAGGAGGAGAAGGAAAATGTGATTTGTTCATCTTTCACAGGAGAAAGCAATATATTCAGTTTCAGTTTTAAAACTGATGAGTTAAGAAATATGGGTTTAAGATATTAGGTGATATGTCTATGTCAGTTAGGATTAGGTTTCGCTGAAACTAAAAGAAAACCAAAATTTTAACAGTTTAACAAATTAAAAGATTCACTTAATTTTTTTTCCCCCAAATAAACTGAAGCTAGAGGTAGGGAGTCCAAGGCTAGTACAGGTCAAATTGTCATACGACATATAGGCTTATTCTTTCTGTTTTTCCTTTCGGTCTGCAGTATTTATCTCAAAATCATCCCACGTTCATAAGACTGGCATTGGAGCTTCAGCCATCACATCTGCTTCCAAGCAGAGAAAAGAGAAGGAAAAGGGAGAAATGTTCATCTGCGTTGTCTTATATCCCATTGTCCACACATAAATGCAAAGGAAGGTAAAAAAATACAGTCTTTTAGCCAAGCATGCTTATGTTCCTCAATCAGAAGAGGGTTCTGTTAGGAAGGAAGATGAGCATGAATATTGAGAAATGTAATGATCTGTGCAGTGGCTACAGAGTCACCAAACTAATAAGAGAGAAGAAAACAAAACTAAGAAGACGATTTAGCACACTGCAAATATACTTTATTTCTAGTTGTTCCACAGTGTTGAGGAAAAAATGATTGCTGAATGCTATGGGTTGAATTGTGTCTCACAGAAATCCACACACTGAGGTCCTAACCCTAGTGCTTCAGAACATGAATTTATTTGGAAATAAGGTCACTGACTATGTCATTAGTTAAGATGTAATTAGTTAAGATTTCCTTTTTGCTAAGACACATTCCCTTATTTTTTTTAATTTAATTTTTTTTGAGACAGAGTCTTGCTCTTGTTGCCCAGGCTGGAGTGTAGTGGTGCCATCTCAGCTCACTGCAACCTCCGCCTCCTGGGTTCAAGTGTTTCTCCTGCCTCAGCTTCCTGAGTAGCTGACATTACAGGTGCATGCTACCACACCTAGGAGGGTGAGTTCCTAATCTGACATGACTAATGTCTTATCAAAAAGGAAAATGTGGACACACACACACACATACACACACACACACAGAGAGAGAACACCATGTGAAGATGAAGGCAAGAGACACTTCTGCAAGCCAAGAGATGCCAGGAATTGCCAGAAAGCCACCAAAAGCTGGGGAAGGGGCATGAGACACATCGTCCTCAGAGCCTTTAGAGGAACCAACTCTACCAACACGTTGATATCGAACTTCTAGTCTCCAGGACCACGAGAAAGTGAATTTCTGTTGTTTATGCCACCCACCCTATGGTATCGTGTTATGACAGCTCTAACAAACACACTGGGATCATTGCTTTTTCTTTTTATAAATTTCTGCAGGTTTGAGTTTATAACTTTTTATTTTTATAAATGTATAAAGTTTATTTTATATACTCACATCATTTATAAACAGAATAAAAATAAAGATGTTCTATAAATGAGTTTGATAATTTTTAATTTTTGTGTTATTCTGTAAGTTTATATTTCATAGAAATCATTGGCCTAAAACTTTTGAATAAATTTAATAGTAAAGCTATCTGGACATGAAACATGTCCTTTCTGCTGGCACCTTTTTTAGGTTTGACCTTGACCTAAGAGTCTAGGTCAATTCTCGTTTTTAATCTTTAAAAATTATGATCCTCCCTAAAAAGCATCTGTTTAGAATTAAAAGGTGGTGGTGCCGATGTTAGCCTGGTTGTTTTATTTTTCCAAATCCACACATAAAACCAGACAGAGCAATTAATTATCCAAACCAAAAAATCTATGGTTAATTTTTACAGTAAATCTAGGTGCTAAGGTATCTCCACAGACTCTAAAGTCAAAGTAGATGGGGACTAATTACCTCCAGCACAAAACGGGACTATCAGTATTTGCATGGGAGAGAAAGGTAAAAAGGAAGATCCAAGAACAGAAAATCCAACAATAGTCCACACATGTTCATGGGAAAGCAGGGGGGTTGGAGCTAAGAGCAGTGGATGAACCCAGGAGGGCTTGCCCGCTCAATGACAGTGAGTGCAAGGCCCCAGGAGTCCCAGCAAGGCCGCACCAGAGTGACCTCGGAACTCCTAAAACTAACCCAGCTCTCTGCTACCTCCCAGGGAGAAAATACTGGAAATGCAATCAGAATGGAGAAGGACAGAGAAATCACACATGAAGGAAGGAGAGGGAAGAGATGCAGGAAAGTGCAGACGCCACCACCACTCCTTTTCACACTGGAGGAAACTGAAGAGGAAGCTTTTTACATTGCAAAGGATGTCTGAAAAAACTCCTGAACATTAAGGAAATTTATTTCACACAAAGAAAACTGGGTCGAAAGGTATCTCAAGTAACAAAATTACTTTAAGAAAACTACAAATATGGAGCAGAATAACAACCCTACCATGAAAAGACACCAAAAAATACCAAAACTGTAACTTACTATTTCTAAATCATCTAAAAAATGGTTTAAGAAAAAGGTAAAAGGCAATTTTTAAACCCATGAATCATAGATGGAAACAATAATAAGATGATGGAATTCAAAAGAATAAAAGAAAAACATTTTAGAAATAAAGACTAAACTAGAAGGAACACAAGAAACACACACACACACACACACACACACACACACACATCTTAAGACAACAGTGAAAAAAAATTAAAATCCAAAATGATAAATAAAGGTATTTCAGAAAAAAGTAAAAAATCTTGAAGATATGCAATAAAAATTCAACATGTTTAAAAGGAGTCCCTGAGGAAGAAACTTAAAGAAAGGACATATAACGAATGGTAAATATGAAGCACACTGAGTCCTACAAATATCACCCCAGAATAACCAACACCAAGACATTTACTTTATTTTTCTTTTTTGGAGATGGAGTCTTGCTCTGTTGCCCAGGCTGGAGTGCAATGGCAGAATCTTGGTCTCGGCTCACTGCCAACTCCGCCTCCAAGGTTCAAGTGATTCTCCGGCCTCAGTCTCCTGAGTAGCTGGGACTACAGACGCCTGCCACCACACCAGGCTAATTTATGTACTTTTAGTAAAGACAGAGTTTTGCCATGTTGGCCAGGCTAGTCTCAAACTCCTGGTCTCAAGCAACGTGCCCACCTCGGCCTCCCAAAGTGCTGGGATTATAGGCCTGAGACACTGTGCCCAGCTGACATTTACTATTAAAAGTACTTAACTTATTTAAAAAAAAAATCCATTAGACATGTGGGCAGAAGGGTCACTTAACATACTAAGAAAGCAAAACTAACTTATCTTCAGATTTTCTACACCAGTGCTTTATGCCCAAAGAGAAGAATAACATAGTTAAGGTTGTCAAGAAAAAAAAATGAGCCTAGAAATTTGTATTCAGCAAATCAGATCTTCCAATATAATGTACACTTGAGTAATTCAGAGACTCTTGCTTCCATGAAAACTTCCTAAGGAATCTACCAGGAAACAAGCTTAGGGCAAACAAAATAACTAGAGAGATATTGACATAAGTAGTAGATTAAATATTCAGTTACTTGGTAGAACAAGGTTAAATGAGGCTCAAAAGGGAGAGATCATAGTCTATAATGGCCACATGATCTACAGTAACAGATATAGGAAAAGCATGTACACGATGGGGAGAATGGGGAGAGCAGATATAAATATTTGTATGTTCAAAAAATCAAAATTTATAATTGCATTAGTCCATTCTCACATTGCTATAAAGAAATACCTGAGACCAGGTCATTTATAATTGGGTCTGAGTTCTGCAGGCTGTACAGGAAGCATAGCTGTGGAGATCTCAGGAAACTCACAATCATGGCAGAAGGCAAAGAGGGAGCAGGTGCATGACATGTCCATAGCAGGAGCAAGAGAGGGGAGGGGCATGCCACACACTTTTAAACAGCCACATCTCGTGAAAACTCACCCACTATTGCAGGACAGCACCAAGGGTATGGTGCTAAACTCTTCATGAGAAATCCGCCCCCATAATCCAATCACCTCCCTCCAATCCCCACCTCCAACACTGGGGATTACATTTCAACCTGAGATATCAATAACAGTGTATTAGTATTGCTATTTTGAGATCTGTAAAGTGGAATAAAGCAAATTATTTTGGAATATTCTAATAATTTTTCTCCCAGATCAGGAATCTGCAACTTTTGCCTGTTTTGTAAATAAAGGTTTATTGGAACACAGCCATGCCCATTCATTTACATAGGGTCAGTGGATGCTTTCACAGTGCACTGACAGAGTTGAGTGGTTACAACAGAGAACATGTGTCCTGTAAGCCTCAAATACTTGCTATCTTGTCCTTTAAAGAAAAGTTTTCTGATATTTGTTCTCTATCCTTGAAAACCAGGATTCTCAGTGAGAAGAAATGAAACATAGATGTAATATAAGTGGTCAAATAGAAACAGTGTGGTCCCTTACTGAGGCACAGTGGTTCACACCTGTAATCCCAGCTCTTTGGGAGGCCAAGGAGAAAGGATCACTTGAAGTCCAAGTTCAAGACCAGCCTGACCAATATGGTGAAATCTCATCTCTGCAAAAAATTGCAAAAGTTAGCTGGTTATGGTGGCATGCACCTGTGATCCCAGCTACTTGGAAGGCTGAGGTAGGAGGATTGATTGAACCCAGGAGGTTGAGGCTGCAGTGAGCTGAGATCACACCACTGCACTGCAGCCTGGGTGACAGAAGAAGACCCTGTCTCAAAAAAGAAAAAGAAGAAAAAGAAAGGTGGGGAAGAGAGGGAAGTCCCAAATTTGAATCAGAATTATCAGCATGAATGATTGAGATGCTCTTTTACTTTAAATCTAGTTCTGTCCCCTAAAGCCAATGATCATAAAACTAGTAAGGTAGACCTAACACACAGATCATGGCCCTAAAGTACACTTTCTCATTTTAAGAAAGAAAATACAATGAAACAAAACATGGGCTTCTTAGAAAAATAGCTGATTCCAGGTCTGAAGCAGGAAATGTACAAGAAAAACCAGGTGTATCTGGAAATATCAGATGGCAAAGCAGCAGCCAGAAGCCAACAGGGTCAGGTGCAAAGGACTCAGGAGCCCCCAGGAAGGGATCCCACTCACCACAGAAGGAATAATTTGTTACACTACCCATAAAATTGTCCATAAACTGAAACCCACCAAACATATTTTAAAACATGAGTTTATGGTAACTTTCTTAAAAACAATCACCTTCTGAAGATGACAAGGAAGAGTCATTATCATGAAAACTAGTCAAAAGAAAAGAATCAAACATTTTTCCTGCCTTTTCTATATTCAATTATAATTCATAAAAAAAGTACCCTGGGATAACCACATAGATAAAGGAATGCTTTTCCTTCCAGGGATAGTTCAGAGAACAAAGAAGAACTGAACCACAGGACAAGGATACCACCACTAGGAACCTTCAGTAAATTTACGAAGTAAGGCTTGAGCTGACATCAATAAAAGAGTGTGAAATGGACGTGATGTGCCCTTGGGGCAAGCAGATTGTGTTACCACTTAGGTTCTAACCAAGAGCTGGATCACACTCCAGGATCATGACGCCAATTAGCAGGAAATAGAGAAAACAGGTACATGTTGATATGATTTGACTGTATCTCCACCCAAATCTTATCCTGAATTGTAACTTCCACAATTCCTACATGTCATGGGATGAACCTTGCGGGAGGTCACTGAATCATGGGCGCCGGTCTTTCCTGTGCTGTTCTCATGATAGTGAATAAGTCTCATGAGATCTGATGGTTTTAAAAGGGAAAGTTGGTGGAGCACAGTGGCTCATGCCTGTAATCCCAGCATTTTGGGAGGCCAAGGCGGGTGGATCACCTGAGATCAGGAATTTGAGACCAGACTGGCCAACATAGTGAAACACTATCTCAATTAAAATTTTAAAAATTAGCTGGACATAGTGGTGGGTACCTGTAGTCCCAGCTATTCAGGAGGCTGAGGCAGGAGAATCACTAGGACCTGACAGGCAGAGGTTACAGTGAGCCAAGATGGCGCTATTGCATTTCAGTCTGGGCAACAAGAGCAAAACTTCATCTCAAAAAAAAAAAAAAAAAAAAAAAAAAACAGGAGAGTATCCCTGAACAAGCTCTCTTCTCTTGTCTTCCTCCATGTGAGATGTGCCTTTCACCTTCCACCATGCCAGCCACATGGAACTATAAGTCCAACAACCTCTTTCTTTTGTAAATTGCCCAGTCTCAGGGAATGTCTTTATCAGCCGCATAAAAATAGACTAATAACAGTTTAATTGTGCCTTGAGTCTGAAATCTGCATAATCCAAATGTGGGAAAATTTGCCCACGTAAAGACTCAGGTTCCTCAGCAGATAAATTATAGGATGTGGAGGGGAAATGATAGATCACAAGGAACTAGAAAAATGTAACACTTTTTTTTTTAATGAGCAATATTACAGTAGATATATGACATGCAAGTAAAGAAATCCAAGGAAAGGAAAGGAGAACAGTAAAATGAGGAGAGTGGTTAGTATCCAGGGAGGAAGAGGACCCAGATGGCTTAGGGCACATGCACAGCCTTCTATTTTCTGCATTAATGGGAGGTTACAAAAAGAATCTGACTTCTAATAACTCACTAAGCCATAGAAAAAGTTAGCATGGTGATCACCCTGGAAAGGGAATGATAGTGCCTAGGTGGTAGCACAGTGGGGATTTCTGGGGTGCTGGTATTCTTTTCCTGCTGAGGGTGCTGGTTGTACAAGCCTTTTCAGTTCATGAAAATGCATTGAGTTTTACCTGGGTGCACTTTTCTTTATGTAAGCTATGCCTCCCTTTCTTAATGTTTTTCAAATTTACATACAAGGTTTAATATAAAGAGTTATAGATAGAGAATTAAAATCTTGCACAGTATTCAATTTTATGTTTCTATTTGCCTATTTAGCAAATTACCTGATTTTCAAACACTGCAACAATTGTGCTCCTAGCAACTTCTTATTTCTAATGGTTTCTGCTTTGTAAATGTGAGCACTATTTTATTTACTGCATAAAACAGCATAATATAACCTCACTGGGCATAGTACCTTTTATCAATATGAAATGATAACATTTTGCATATTTTCCATTATTAACTGAGTTTTTACCTGATATGGTCTGGTCTGAAATTTACATTTCCTCTTTAATCCCTTCTTGTTCCACAATACTCCACTCCTGCCCATCTGACTTCCAGGTTTCCTTATTATTTTAGTTTCCTGATACATATTTTTCTTTACTGGAGCCTTGTAACACCGAGGAAGCATTCCACACCACCAGAATCACCAAGTTCTGGATGCAACAGAGGACCCCGCCTTCTCTAGGGAGACATTTTTGTGATTAGCTCTTTTTAAATGTGTCATACAATCTCACACAGCTTCAGATCTTACATGTTTCATTTTGTACACATTTTTATTCCATATGTGTTTTATTCCATGTTAACTGTATTCCTGGTATTGTATTATGGAAACCAATAGAGCAGAGTGCAGGCCCTCAACAAACTTACAGCCAAGTGGAGAAGACAGAAAAATTAATGCAGTCTGTTAGAGAGGGGTCCCTGCTCCAGGAGGGAATGTGGTAGAGAAAGCTGAGGGTCAGGGGCAGATATTCCAAGGGGCTCCTAACTGAGACTGGAGGAGGGAGGATGGCATGGTCAGGAAAATCATCATTATTTACACACTTGCAGGAAAAGAAATCAGTTTCATTTAAGAAGGTCCTTGATGAAACAGTAAGATGTAGATATAGGTAAATATAGATTTCAATTTTGATGGACTGAATTCTCAAGCGGATATCATTTTAGCATTCAGTGTGGCAACATGGACGCATGTGTAAAGCACTTCTGTCGTGTGTGGAGGCCTGACGATGGTTTTGAGGAATACCTGTTTTCCGGGTGTAACATATTAAGCTCAACTAGCTGCTATTTATGGAACATCATTTTTATTTGAAACAATGACTGACACACTGTGTTAATTCAGACTTGGGTCCTTAGAATATATTTTCTCAAAAATGAGGAATACAATAAGATTTTAATTTTACATGAATCTTGGAATGTTGAAAAACATATGCATTACCATGAACTTGACAGCTTTACAATATTTAAAAACGTATTGATAAGGTGAGTGGTGACGTTAACAAATGTGCTTTTTGAAACTATATTATGAAATGTGTATGACCTGCATAATTCAGCAAAGCAATATTTTCAAAGTCAGAATGCACGAAGTTATAAAATCATGAATGGGTAAAACACTCCAAGTGCAATATAGACTAATGGGTTTTTTAATAATCAGAGTATGAAAGTCTATTTAGCTGAGCATGGTGGATCAAGCCTCTAATACCAGTACTTTGGGTAGCCAAGATGGGCAGATCACCTGAGGTCAGGAGTTTGAGACCAGCCTGGCCAACAAATCAAAACTCCATCTCTACTAACAATACAAAATTTAGCTGGGCATGGTGGCGTGCTTGATCCCAGCTACTTGGGAGGCTGAGGCAGGAGAATCTCTTGAACCGGGGAGGCGGAGGTTGCAGTGACCCAAGATTGTGCCACTGCACTCCAGCCCAGGTAACAGAGCAAGACTCTATCTCACTCAAAAAAAAAAAAAAAAAGGATATTGATGTAGTTTTAGGTTGCATGCTGCAGCTAACCTTTAAGCAACTATACTTGCTATGTATTGGTTATCCACAGTTATTTGAAAAGACCATTAAAATACCACTTCCTTTCCAAATACATGTTTAAAGTTCAATTGTCTTCATTTTCTCCAACTAATTCAATCTCTTAAAACATATTTTAAGAGACTAAATTCAGGAGGAATATATGTGAATCTAGCTGTCTTCTCTGGTGCCAGACCTTGAAGATATTTGCAAAATGTGAAATGATACCATTCTCTTTATTAAAGTTTTTGTTTTGGAAAATATACTTATCTTGCCTAAGAATGTGTTACTTATGTTAAAAAGTAATAGGTCTATCATTTGTTATTTCTAAAATGAATTCAACATATTTTTAAGTTTCTCAGTTTTCATTTTGAATGCAGGAAAATTACCATACCTAAGAGAGGGGCCCTGAGATTAAAAAGCTTAAGAAACTTTTTACACATAAGAGTGACAAAAATAAAATAAAATGAAAAAGAAAAGTACCTCAGAGACCTCAGCAATTTTTAAAAGTGTCCAGATAAAGGATGGTTACTGGAAACAGAGGATATCTGTTTTCTGAATATGTTGCCTCATTTATTATAGGTACACTGTTGAGTTGAAGCCAAAAGGTAAAACATCATCAGCCAGCTTCACACAATAGACCCTTGACATCCAAAGGAGACATAAACTCCACTACAGATGTTGCATAACATTCTAAGTGTTTTTTCCTCTTTATGAATACTTTATTTTCAGTGCCATTTTCCACAGAGAAACTTTCTTTTCTTTTTTTTGAGATGGCATCTCACTGTGTTGCCCAGGCTGGAGTCCAGTGGCACAATCTCAGCTCACTGCAACCTCCACCTCCCAGGTTCAAGTGATTCTCCTACCTCACTCTTCTGAGTAGCTGGAACTACTGGTGTGTTCCACCACTCCCGGCTAATTTTTGTATTTTTAGTAGAGACTGGGTTTCACCATGTGGGCCAGGATGGTCTTGAACCCCTGACCTCGTGATTCATCCACCTCGGCCTCCCAAAGTGCTAGAATTACAGGCATGAGGCACCATGCGTGGCCCAAAGCAGAATTTTTTATTGCTTTATCAAAACGGATAATAAGAAACAGAACTGTGTTGAATGTTAGTTGGTTGTCTCCCCACCTCATGAGGCTGAGATTTCATCATGAATGTCAGCCTTACTATGCTTTTGACTTAAACTGAATTTCTTGTAATCCACTTGAAAATACGTGCAATGATATTTATGAACATTTCTCACATTTCTCCTTTTTTAGCAGAATAAAATATCTGCTGAGAGTTATTTTTTATAGCTTTTAAGTGTGGAGTATAATAGGTTGAAACAATTAAAATGTCATTGCCATCTTTATTCCCCCTTCTTCCCAAAAGAAAGTCTAAGTGCATGAGTTAATATATTAGGAAAAAGGCATAATTTTAATGTTAAGTTTCACTGCCTTATAATGAGGCTGTGATTTTTAAAACATTTTGTTCATATTTTACAGTAGCCTGTCTTTCCTCAGCTGCCTCAAATACAATACTGCTTCATCCATGGACTGTAGTTACATGTTCAGCAATGCCTTCTCTAAAGGAAAAAGCCCTCAACAGAAATATTCAGATGGGAAGATTGACAGAGCATCTCGTGTAATTCCTGACACCCAAATGAGCCAGTCTGCCCAGGGCTGCCCAGGACACCTGTGGCACATATGGAAATGGGGTACGGGTCCCAGTCCTGGAGCCCTTATATAAACTTTTTTTTTTTTTGAGGCGGAGTCTCGCTCTGTCACCCAGGCTGCAGTGCAGTGGCGTGATCTTGGCTCACTGCGACCTCTGCCTTCTAGGTTCCAGCAATTCTCCTGCCCCACCCTCCCGAGTAGCTGGGACTACATGCACGTGCCGCCATGCCTGGTTAATTTTTTGTATTTTTAGTAGACATGGGGTTCTACCGTGTTAGCCCAGGATAGTCTCGATCTCCTGACCTCATGATCTGCCTACATTGGCCCCGCAAAGTGCTGGGTACAGGTGTGAGTCACTGCGCCCAGCCAAACTATTCTTATAACTATCTAAAACTATCTAAGAGATCATGTAAATAGATGCTTCATTGCTTTCTATTGTCTCGAATTACCTTTTACTTTTGCAAATAAATGTTTGTTTTCATTTTTCCAGTGCAACCTTGCCTCTCTTGCTGAAGAGGGGCAAAAATACTAGTTCCCTTCAACAGAAGGGTGCTATTGGCAATTAGGAGTTCCTCACAGGGCTCTATTCCAACTAGGTATTCATTATTTATGTTCTATCTACTGTGGCTCCTTCTTCATGGATACCAGTAATGTAGACATTGGATCACCTTCCTGATTGTCCCTTTTTCTTTTTCTTTTGTTTTTTGCTGTTATTTTAGTCCCAGTTTTGTTAATGTGCTTTACTCAGGGGGAAGAGGAACTCAAAGCTTCTAAGTCTTTGGGGCGATACTCGTTTCCTGAGCTATTTTGTCTTTGGACTTTGGTGTCTAGAATTCCATTACTCAAAATCCTTAGCTGATCACACTTTCATTATTAGTTATTTGAAATAACTAATATGAAATATTTTGTTATTTCAGTATTAGTCCACGAATGGTCCAAAGTCTTTGGACTTTGGTGTCTAGAATTCCATTACTCAGAATTCTTAGCTGATCACACTTTCATTATTAGTCCATGAATGGGACACTTTTTATGTGTGCATAAAAGTATGCACACATAACTATCAAAAATAACTCTCCTACATGTATATAGTTGACTCACATTTTAAATAATATACCAGTCATTTATAAACCCACTATTCAAAATAAAAGCTCAGTCACTGGTAAAGCCATCCCCCTGCCAGCTGCTTCACACCACCCTCCCACCCCTGTGCCTCCTCCCAGCCAAAGCCCCCATCATCCTGAGCCCATTCTTATCATTTTCACTCTTCCCTTCTATTCATCTCCATTGCATCTAGAGGTACTTTGTGGTTGTATGTTCGAGTTTTTCACCCTATAGTTTCATCTTCAAGTAAGAAAGGCAACAGAGGCTGACAGTCCCTGATTCTAAAGTGTTATAAAACACAGACATCTGTAAAGTGCTCACTGAGAAAGCCAGGATGATTACATCTTAGTTGCTGAGCTCATTTGGACTTACTTTCAACTCGGGCAAGGTCCACAGGCACACACACGCCTGTACCAGATTCACTACTGAGCCTATCAGAGATAGCGAATCATAAAAATTATGGAGAAATTTTACACAGTTCCCCCAGCCAAGAAGCCTCCAACTACTTTGAATTTTATTTAACTCTAGTATCATGTAAGCATGTAAGAATATGCAAGGATTTTTTTCTATAATCCAGTAAATTCTTAATACCTGATTGTTAATTTGCAAATATTAAAAAAGGAGCCATTCATTGATAAAGGCCCTATATCTTGATTTGTATAATTTTGGTATTTTTTATAAAGATAAGCTTGAAACTAGATATGGTTTATTATGTCTTTGTGACTGGTCATACTACATAAAATGTTATAAATCAGAAAAAAGAATGTTCTTTAGTCAATGGTTCCAGCTGTGGTACACAGACTACTTCTGTGCTGCTTATGCCTTTAGGTTTCCTCTGCGCCTTCTGCTTGGCAGGCCCTGAATGAAGATTTAGAGCTTGATTGATTGATTGTGCTTTCTAGAAAGCACTAATTTTCAGGTGGCTCCAAAGCATTTCACTTCTTTCCACTGGCTTGGTTCAAGCTCTTTGAATTATTATTGTTTATGTTTCTGCAATCTCCTGTAAAGGAAACTTTAATCATGCATTTTATTCCTCTGAAATTTGCAGGGTGGCCTTTGTGAAATCACCTGCCCTAAGCCAGGATACACACATGGCTGTTCCCCCAGCCACAAGGGCCATCTATAAGTATGGTGATAACGAATTCTCCTAAGGATTGCTTGGAGTGCCCTCATATTTCATGATATAGTAAATGGTCTGAACAGTCACCGCCGTACCAAAAAAAGAACCGGTTTCTGGAGCATGGCCATTTCGCTCTCAGTGAGATCAGCCTGACTCTAACAAGACCGAGGTCTGCTGTGTATGCATATTACCACAGAACTATGGACTGGGAAGTGAAACCTGCAGTTACTCTTCACCAGAGAATGCAAACTCGTCGCTCTAATGGTAGCTGTCAGCCTCACATTTGAAGCCATCTGAAGTAGATTAAGTAGCCACACTTAAAATAACGGCTTCAAATGTTAAAAAGTTGCTTACTCACAGAAGAGCTGCAATAGTATTGCTAGCTGGACGCAATGGCTCAGGCCTGTAATAGTGCTTTGCAGGGGCTGAGGCAGGCGGATCATGAGGTCAAGAGATCGAGACCATCCTGGCCAACATAGTGAAACCCCATCTCTACTAAAAATAGAAAAATTAGCTGGTTATGGTAGCATGCACCTGTAGTCCAAGCTACTTAGGAGGCTGAGGCAGGAATATTGTTTGAACCCTGGAGGCGGAGGTTGCAATGAGCCAAGATCGTGCCACTGCACTCCAGCCTGGCCTCTGTCTCAAAAAAAAAAAGTATCCTTTTTGGTTTTTCTTCCAGTTGGCTTACCTATATCTTCCCTTGCACATTGCACCCCATGATGGTAACATAAACAGGAATGCATGTCTGCAGCATTATTTCAGAACAGGTGGGCCTGTTCTCCACTGCGGTAGAGTGCATACTTGCTCAGGTGGCATAACTGAAGACACTTTAACAAAACCCCTCAGCCACTCTCTCTCTCTTGCCTGTCTGGAGGTCAGATTTTCTACCCACCCCCATCTCAAGCATGTTCTTGTCCATTCTGTCTGCTTTCCTAGACTGCCCTGCTCCAAGCTGGGACAGAAAAAAAACCTTTGCACCCGTCCAGAGCTAGCTCAACGAGAACCTCCTCTGCAAAGATTCTTCCCGCTTGCCCTAGAACCAATCACATTTTTTATTTTTTTGAGACAGAGTCTCACTTTGTCACCAGGCTGGAGTGCAGTGTTACAATTTTGGCTCACTGCAACCTCTGACTCCCTGGTTCAAGAAATTCTCCTGCCTCAGTCTCCCGAGTAGCTGGGATTACAGGCACCCACTACCACACTCAGCTATTTTTTGTATTTTTAATAGAGATGAGGTTTCACCATGTTGGCCAGAAGGGTCTCGATCTCCTGACCTCATAATCCACCCACCTCTGTCTCCCAAAGTGCTAGAATTACAGGCATCAGCCACTATGCCCGATCCCAATCACTATGTTTTTCACCCAAACACTTAGTGCTGTTACACCCATGACCATATCACACTAGATTATGTAAGACAGGACAGGGTAAGATAACAGGATGTGGGCACGACATCCATACTCCCTCGTGGCTTCCTGAAGGTTCCCATCTTGGGCACCCCTCACTCCTGGGCTTGCATCTTGATACAGTGAATGCATCCACGTGTGACACTCCCACCACTTCCAACGCCAGCCTTCCACTTCCTCATCTGAAAAAACACTGCCTGCCCTTTACACTTGAGATAAAGTGCTCCATCCTTCTGAATTCTTTCCCTCCCACCTCCTGCTCCCCTCTCCCAAGCCTGATTTAAAGTTCTCTCCATCAGAGGCCTCCTCCCTATAACTCCCTATAACTGGTAGCAATTTTTCTTCCTGTTTTTCCCATGGACTCTGAGTCCACCTAGTACCACCTCAATGCATATTTACCCAATGACAAAAATAAATAAATCCATGAATTGGTAATTTTGGCACCAGAGGGAAGAAATTTCAAATTCTTCATAACCTATGTAAACTATATGAGATTCCCTCTCCTCACCTGCGGACCAAATGAAATCCAGCATTCTAGGTTTTTGTGAAAAACAAGCATAACATGTGCATACACCATCTGGGGCCTAGATTCATTTCCTATTTGTTAGTCCCCTTCCTACTTCAATTATTTGATCCGCAAAGCTGTTGTTCAAACATGGTGGAGATCAAACAGCAGCGGCCTAAGAAAAATTCAGGGAGCACCAGGGAACATTCCTGGGTAGGAAATGGATGCAAAGAAGCAGGAAGACAGTGATCAAATCCTTCTTCCCAAGGAACAGTGGCTTTAATTGCACCTGCTCTTCTCCAGGAAGAACATCTGTCATCACTCCTTACGCAAACATGAATCACCATCATTACGATTTGCTTTGCTTTTATTGTACTTAGTAAGTGATCAATAAATGATGTCATGAATGTTTCTTGTATTTTGGCCAAAGAAAAAAAAGTGATGTCTTTCATCTTATCGAAAGTGTTTGGCTATGTTAACACATTTGCTGGCACAGTGTGCCTCAATGTGGTAACAACAGTCTTATGCCTAAAAAGCTTCAATTGAGCCAGGCTCGGTGGCTCACACTGGTAATCTCAGCTACTCTGGAGGCTGAGGGAGGAGAATCGCTTGAACCGGGGAGGTGGAAGTTGCAGTGAACCGAGATTGTGCCATTGCACTCCGGCCTGAGCAACAAGAGTGAAACTCCATTAAAAAAAAAAAAAAAAAAAAAAAGCCTGAACTCCTCCACTATGACTATATTTGTTTATAACATGGTAAATTATTTTATAGAAAGTGACATAACAGGATAAATAAATAGAGGTGTCTAGTAGACTAAAGAGCTGTTGTAGAAAGAGTGTGAGCTAGAAGGCTGCTAGAGGGTCAGGAACAGCTCTGAACAACATCTCCAGCTATAAGGTACATATAATACCTGGTAGGACTGTCATGATCATTAAATAATTTAAAATATGAAAGTTCTTAGGATAGCATCTGGTACAGAGTAACCCATCTTTTGTGTTAACTATGCTATCAGCAAGATTCAGGAGTTAGCATGGTTACTGGTAACACTTGGGGTTAGGACATAACTATGAGGGCAGAGGGCTGACTTGAGGTGGGGGAAAGATGACTGACGCTAAGGAGACCAAGATCCAGAAAGGCCAGCACGAGGGAGAGCTGAAGCACGCAGGTGTGAAAATCTCTGCAGGGCAACATACGTGGGGATAGAGGAAAAACCCTAAACCAGGAGCCAAAGTCTCTCAAAAATGAAAAAAAATAACTAGAACGGTGATACAGAAACACCGACAGCCAGATATCATGAATTTCAGAGAACCTAGAAGGTTCATAGAGCTAGGAGGTAAAGTGGCCTCAAAGTTGGAATGGGTGAAGGCAGACAGGTCCTGCAGAGACTGAGCGTGGCAATCAAGTCTCCAGTTGCCCGGGCTCTAGGGAAGGGAGGGTCCCTGAGAGGCAGCCTAGTGTCAGGAAAGGGTGGGCTAGGATCTCAGAACGAGGTTGAACATATAGGGAGCTACCAAATTAAGGCAGGGGTTTATTAGGGAAGCAGGGAATGCTGTGTGTGATGGAAACAGATTTGAAACATCGCCTGTTGTAAGTAATAAGGCGTGACTTTCCAGTGATGAATGAGGTCAGCTGGGCTGAGTAGAATGAGGGAATTAACCCCACAGTTGCCTAGAAAAAAAGGGGCAAACAGTTAAAGTTGTGGTTCTTTTTACAAATACAGCATTATCAAAGGGAAGAAGAAGCTGCTGCGATTCTTTACAGAATGACAGCTTCGAAGGTAGAGATGAATGTAAAGAATGAATGTGTTAGGCCGGGCATGGTGGCTCACACCTGTAATCCCAGCACTTTGGGAGGCCGAGGTGAGCACATCACCTGAGGTCAGGAGTTTGAGAACAGCTTGGCCAACATGGTGAAACTCCATCTCTACTAAAAATACAAAATTGAGTGGGGTGTGATGGCAGGAGCCTATAGTCCCAGCTACTCCAGAGGCTGAGGCAGGAGAATCACTTGAACCCAGGAGGCAGAGGTTGCGGTGATGCAGGATTGTGCCACTGCACTCCAGCCTGGGTGACAGAACGAGACTCCTTCTTAAAAGAAAAAAAAATGTGCCTTCAATAAGAAAATTTCTCCCTCGATTTCTTTATCTTATTTAAAAAATTTCCAGAGCCAGGCAATATATGGAACCTTTTTATGTGATTCAAGATCGTTTATTTCTTACTTTTCTACTCTGTGTGTCTAAGTCTTGAGGACTAATTGACTGATTGATTGATTGGGACAGGGTCTTGCTGTCACTCAGGCTAGAGTGTGGTGGTACAATCACAGCTCACTGCAGTTTCAAACTTCTAGCCTCAGTCTCTGAAAGCACTAGGATTTCAGATGTGAACCACTACTCCCAGCCTAAAGTATTTATCATTTGTCTTTTTAACCAACAAATATGTATTGAGTGCCTGCTGTGTACCAAATACTACGCTGGGGATACCAGATATATTTGCTATCTCCTGGCACTGGGGTATCCACACTCTAAAGAATGAGATAGGAATAGCAAGCAATAATTATAAAGCAATGTAGAAAGGCCTAGCTTCTTTCAAGCAGCTTAGTATTTTCAAAGTTTAAGTATGTTGCATGCATCAATACTCCTTTCCTTTTTATGGCAAATAATATTCCATTGTACAGATACACTGCCTTTTATCTACCCATTCATCAGTTGATGGACAGTGAGTTGTTCCCAGCTGGGGACTTTGGGTGGTAAAATTGTTCTACAATTGGCTGTGGTGATGGTTGCATAATTCTGTGATGATGATAAAAGCTACTGCATGGCAAACTTTAAATGAGAAAATTGTATGGTATGTGAATTATATCTCAATAAAACTGTTAGCAAAAAAGGACAGCAATAGAGTTACACACAGGATGTCAAGAGAGCACACACAAAGGGGTGCCTGCTAGGAGCAGGTGGCTTGAAGGAGTGAACCCATTTGTGCCTTGCATTCCATAATTGGAACACCAAGCATGTGGGAGCTATTTATATCTTACTGCACAAGGTCATTGCCAATGTCTGATTTTTCACACATCATAATCAAAAAATTGCAATCTCTGGCATAAATGGGTTAAGTGACATCTTCTTAGAAGAGGTAACTTCAGCCAGACATGGTGACTTATGCCTGTAATCCCAGCATTTTTGGAGGCCAAGGCATGTGGATCACTTGAGGTCAGGAGTTCGAGATCAACCTGGCCAACATAGTGAAACCCTGTCTCTACTAAAAATACAAAAATTAGCTGGGCATGG
>CAUYQU010000322.1:0-58679 GCA_963574635.1 Cheracebus regulus
AGAAATGGCAGATATAGGTGAAGGGGAGGAAGGCAACAAATTACACTGCCACGTGTGTACCTATGCAACAATATTGTATGTTCTTCACATGTACCCCAAAACCTAAAATGCAATAAAAAAATTAAAAAAAAAAAAAAAATATGAGTTCTAATCTCTTAAAAAGATTAAGTGCACAATGCCATATTGCTAATATGGGCAGTATGTTGTACAGAAAATCTCTAGAACTTATTCATTTGGCGTAACTGAAAATTTCTATCCGTTGAACATGTCCCAATTTTGCTTACTCCTTGCAACCACTGCTGTATTCTCTGTGTAAGTTTCTCTGTTATAGATAACTCAAATGAGTAGAATCATGCAGTATTTATCCCTCTGTGACTGGCTTATTTCACTTAGCATAATTCCCTGCAGATTCATCCATGTTATTGAAAACGATAAGGTTTCCTTTTTTTTTTTTTAAGTTTGAATAATATTTTATTGTTTGTATATGTAACATTTTAAATCTATTTATCAATGGACACTTAGATTGCTTCCATATCTTGGCTACTATGAATAATGTTGTAGTGAACATGGGAATGGAGCTATCTCTTCAAGATTGTGATTTTAATTATTTTGTGCTGTGATCTAAATGTGCCCCCTCAAAAATTATGTATTGAAACCAATGTGATAGTATTAAGAGGCAGAACTTTAAGCAGGTGATTAAGTAATGAAGGAGAAGCCCTCATACATAGGATAAGTGTCTGTATAAAGTAGGTGCAAGGGAATTGTTCGTCCCTTCCCCGGTGTGAGGAAGTGGCAAGAGGCACCGTCTTCCATGCAGAGAGTAGCCCTCAGCAGGCACTGAATTCATTGGTCCCTTGATGTTGGTCTTCCCAGCCCTCAAAACTGTGACAAAATAAATTACTATTCTTCATAAATTACCCAGTCTCAGTACTTTTGTTATAGCAGGAAGAACAAACAAAATTATCTTGGATATGTAACCAATAAGAATATTGCTAGATAATACAGTTCTACTTTTAAATGTTTTAGGAAATTACATCCTATTTTTCATAACAGCTGCATCATTTTACACCACCACCAACAGGGTACTGAGGCTCCAATTTCTCCACATACTCACACATACTTTTGTTTTTTTGATTATAGCCATTCTAACAGGTGTAAAGTAGTATTCTAATGTAGTTTTTATTTGCATTCTTTTGATAATCAATTATGTTGAGCATCTCCTCATATACCTGTTGGCCATTTATATGACTTCTTTGGAGAAATATCTATTCAAGATCTTTGTTCATTTTGTAATTGGATTATGTGAAGAGTCTTCTGTTATTTTGTTTGTTTTTCACTATTGAGTTGCTACTGTTTTGTTTATTTGGACTTCTATAACAAAAATGCCATAAACTGGGTGACATATAAATAACAGAAATTTATTTTTCGTAGTTCCAGAGGCTGGGAAATACAAGATTGGAGTATCAGCATGGTTGGCTTCTGATGGGGTATTTCTTATTGTAAGCTCATATGGCAGAAGGTAGTAGCTAGCTCTCTGGAGTCTTTGTTATAAGGGCACTAGTTCCATTCACAAGGTGAAACCCTCACGACTAAATCAAATCCCAAATGCACACCTCCTAATACCATCCCACTGGAGATTACATTTCAATGTATAAATTTTGGAGGGAATCAAACATTCAACCCATATCATGTTGTATGAGATGCTTATATATTTTGAAAATTAACCCTTTATCAAATGTATATTTTGCAAATATTTTTTCCCATTTGTTGTTTTTTTATTCTATTGATTACTTCCTTTGCTATGTACTACCAGAAAATTACAAGTCAATATTCCTAAGTAAAAGATAATATACCAAATTCAATAGCACCTTATAAGGATCATACAGTATAATCAAGTGGGATTTAAACCTGAGATGCGATGATATTTCAATGTATGCAAATCAGTAATTGTAATATAAAACATTAACAGAATGAAGGGTAGAAGTCACACAATCATCTCAATAGATGCCAAAATAAAGCATTTTATAAATTTTAGTACCATTCCGTAGTAAAAGCACTCAACAAACTGGATATAGAAGGAATGTATCTTAATATAGTTCAGGCCCATACATGAAAAGTCCATAGCTAACATCACACTCAACAGTGAAAAACTGAAAGACTGTCATCTAAGATCAGGAACAAGACAGGGCTGCCACCCTCACAACTGCTTTTTAAAAGTGTTGGAAGTCTTGATCAGAGCAAATAAGCTAAATAAATTTAAAAATGACATGAAATCCACATCAGAAAGGAAAAGCAAAATTATCTCTGTTTATAAATAACAAAATCCTACATGTAGAAAACCTAAAGATTTTTCACATAAAAAAATTGGCAAAACTAATAAAGTCAGTAAATTTGTAGAGTTTAAAATCAACTACAAAAATCAATTGCATTTCTAGACACTAACAAAGAATATTATGGAAAAGAAATTTTAAAACAACCGCAGTTACAATAGCATCAAAAATAATAAAATAGGCATACATTTAATCAATAAGATAAAAAAATTGTATATTGAAAACTATATAACATTGATAAAAGAAATTAAAGTAGACACAAACAGAAAGACATTCTGTGTTCATGGATTGAAATACTTAATGTTATAATGAACATACTGCCCAAAGCAATATACAGATTCAATGTTATCTGCATTAAAATTCCAAATATTCTTCAGAGAAATTTTTAAAATCCTGAAATTTATATGAAACCATAAAACCCCCCAAATAATAAAAGCAATTTTGGGAAGACAAAGTTAGAAGCCTCAATATTTTTGATTTCAAAATATATTACAAATCTATAGTAATTAAAACATTGTGATATTGGCATAAAGATAGATATATAAGGCAATGCTACAGATTAAACGATTGTGTCCCCAAAATGTACATGTTAAAATTCCAACCCCCAATATTATAGTACAAGGAGGTAGGCTTTTTGGAGTTGATTTATTTATGAGGGTCTAACCCTCAAAAATAAAATTAATTCTCTTATAAAAGGGATTCCATGGAGTCCTCTAAAACAAGATGACTGTCAGGAAGTGGACCCCTTCAGATGCCAAATCTGTCAGTGCCTTGATCTTGTATGATGTATGTATTATATCAGCCTGAAGGGACTAAGACAGCAATTGAATAGAATATAGAACCCAGAAATAAATCCATAATTACAAACTCAACTGATTTTCAATAGGGGTGTCAAAAATGCATAATGTGGAAAGGATAGTCTCTTCAACAAATGATGCTGAAAAAACTGTTTTTTTTTTTTATCTTGCAATAAATGAAATTAGACCCTTATCTTAAACCATATATGATGTAAATGTATTAAAGATGTAAATGTATGCCCTAAACTATCAAATTATTTGAAGAAAACATAGCAGAAAGCTTGCTGATATTTATTTTGCTCAATGCTTTTCTGTAATACAACATATGAATCACATTTTAAGTCAAAGCCATAGATACAACATATTTTTCCAAGCATTCCAAAAACAAAAAATATGTAAACTCTTCTGAAGAGTTAAATTTGTTGGAATAAGATAGATCCATGCAAGCATACAAAGAATTTCAACATCAGCATTGACACATGATACAAAAATAAATACGTGTTGGTATTAGGAAAAAAAGATTAAAGGTAAGTATTGAAACAGATTAGTTAGCCAGTTACAAAAGGAGGATAAGCGCAAGATGATGAGTTTTAATAAATAGAGTAAATGGGCTAATAAATGTTCAGGAACAAAGTAGAGCAAAATTGGCAATTAACTAGGAAATGGTTCAGGAAGAGATGGAAGTTGATTAATGTGATTAATTAGTACAGAAATCCATTGATTAATGATGGGATTTCTTTTTAAAAGGCTCAATTTACAGACTCTCAGTCTCTCTCTTTCTCTCTCTCTCTCCATATATATAATGTGTATGTGTAGGTAGATAGATATTATTGATATATAATATACATAGATATCACATATATACATATGATGATAAAGAGATGATAATGGAGCATGCTACTGTAGAAACCCGTTTTTGACACTTAGCTACAAGTTCATAATAACTTCCAAATGTATTTGGGGAAAACACATCTGCTAACAATACCAGCAAATTAGTACTTGAGGAAGATTAAAACCATTTTAAGTTTAAACAAATAAGTACACAAACCTCTTGAGCACACTGAATTGTTCACTTATGAGTGCACTACACAGACCTATGAAGATCTGTGCATCATATTTCCCTGAGCATAAAGAGAAAGAATAGTCACCAGTGCCTGTCAATCTAACACGCTCTTGAATTCTTAAATAATAGGTATTATTAGAAGGAGATCCATTATATTTAAAGTTGTTATGCTTAAATAGAATGCACTAATGGGGGATACTTTTTGATCTTTCTTGACCTACATTGTCATCCTCCAAGATATCACTTCAGTATGCTAAATCCGTCTATTTATCTATTTATTATTTTACATTTGAAGTGGGGCCTAATATAATTATTGTCAAATAAATGGTAATAAAAACAATAATTTCTAATAATATCTGGCATATAAATAACACATTTAGAGTAAATATTATTCCTGAATCATTAGTTGTCAACTGCAAATACGGAGTTAATGTAGAAACAAAGAAAGGACAGGCAAAAGGATGCCATGGTAATAACATATTTTAAAATAATATTGTAACGAATATGCAAAATTTGCTAGCATAATAAAGTAAAAAATTATTTAAAACATTATAAAATGATACGTTTCTAAAATAAGAAAATCCTGGACATGTAAGTATTAATATAATTATTCTTAACTTTTTAAAAATAAAAAGCAAAATAAATTTCAGAATATCTGATTTTACAACTGCCTGAAAGATCTGTCTCTGAAAATCTATAACATTTTTAAGTCTCTCAAATTATGGCATCAATCAAGTATCATTTATACAGACATTACTTTCAAGCTATCATTTTCTCTTAGAATATCAAATGCTTTGAAGATATACTAAAAATGATTTTTATATATTTAAGGGACATACCAAAAAAATCTACTTCCAGAAACATTTTTCACACAGTTTTTAACACTTCTTTGTTTTGATATTTTTTCATTATGTCAAGATTAATATAAAAATAATATTTTTCAGTGGGAAAACTTTCATAATTTGGCTATTTATTTTGTGACCCTTATTGACATTCTAATATATAGTAAGAAGGTCATGTAATAAAGTACTGGAAATCTATGTTGCTTGAACTGAAGATTTATTGATAAGGCATCCCATTCACAAATTGTAAAATAAAGAGATTCATACTGTAATGAATAAAATTTGTACTCTCCCTTTTAGAAACAATCAGTAGGTGAAATTTACCAACAATGGGATACAGAAAATTCCTTATTTACAAATCATTTAACTGATTATAACTCAAATCTTCTACTAGTCATAATATGTGGCTGCTCTAATATTCAAAGATTATTTGAATCCAACTTCCTCTTATGATTATAGATTTTCTTTTATCATTTAGAGACAAAAAGAGGCTCCAAGAGTAGCTGAAACTTTTCAGAGATTCCTCACTCGTCCCAGGAGTTTAAATTAGGGTGAAGATGATCTAACCTTAGCTATACACCAAGTTTTAGGCAAACTGATTTTATAAAGTGCATATTATTCCCTTAAAAATCTACCAGAAATTAAATCACCAATTGATGTGTGTAAGATTATCATTAAAAAGCAAATAAAGAAAAGTTATCATTAGATTAACTGACCTTCAAATATTGTGAAACAACCATTTTTTTTGTTATTGTTGTTGTTTTGTTTTTTTTTGTTGTTGTTCCTCAGGATATTTTTGTGTGTCAAATCTTTAGCCTGCTATTGTCAGAAACCACTGACAGGCCTCTTTAGAAGTATTAACTTACCAATCACAATACTAGACCTATCTCTGAAGGAAAGGCACATAAAATATTTCTCCAAAGGGTCACCAAAAAAAGGAGCCACTCTTAAGAATCATTTGCGCTGCATTCTCTCTTGCTATGTCAGAGTAATAAACTGGGTTTGGTTAATACAAGGGTGTGTCCTCAGTTGTCCTTTGTGGATAGACTGAATAGTGTTCACATCTGAGACTCTTTCACCGGCAGCTGTAGAGAACAGCTATCTTTGAACAATGAAATGCTATGCTGAAGATGAGCTTAAAACTTTTGTTGAGCCCTGTGTTGCTCTTTATTTTCATTGGTAAAATCAAGTACAGTTATCCTTAGGTATCCCTGGGGGATCAGATCTAGGACTCCTGTGGATGCCAAAATTTGCAGACGCTGAAGTCCTTTATATAAAATGGCACCGGTGCATATGCTTTTGTATACTTTAAGTCGTCTCTTGATTACTTTTAATACCTACTACAATGCCTACAGATTATTTGTGTGAATTCAACAGAGTACTCAGCACCTGGCAAATTAAAGTTGTGCTGTTATGGGACATTACAGATATATTTTTCCAAATATTTTCCATCTGCAGTTGTTTGAATCCACAAATGGGGAACCCACAGATATAAAAAGGGCCAACTGTATATTATTTAGGATTCCGATTGGTCTGTGTTATGTTCCGTGATGAAGTCCAGGCTGTATCTTTATTTTCTGTTACTTCCTTGTCTTCTGTATTGATGAACTTGATGTTTACACTTAAAGAAAATGGAAAGAAGAATATGACAGCTTAAACCTGCTCCAAAGAATAACAAGTAGAATTTCTGAATGAACTAGTGTGCTTTGAACACAAAGACTTGAGTAATCACTGAAGACTTTGTATGGACTCTTTTCTTGTCTTTCTTTGTTTCCCTGAGAATTGATTTGATTTTTTCATCTATTGGGAAGTACAGTATGTCAGGTTCACAGGTGGTGATAGCTGGCATTTGGTCAAAATCTATACATGAGAGGCAGAAGCAACATAATTTTTCAACTATCTCAGTTTTCACAGGGTTGTCTCAGTTGAAGTACTCATTCCAACCTGAGCAAACTTACGCTTTATACACACAATCTCATCTTGTCCTATATATTATGCCTAACATAATTGCATATTTTTATTAGTGACAACTTAGCATTGCTGCAGCCATTTTAAGGAAATTTTGATATGACTTAGATAATCTTATAGATGCCTTAGAAAGAAAGTCACAAAATACCTAACATTTAATGTTAAGCCTTTCTTGATTAGCATGTGGAAAAACCAAAACCTAATGTGACTCCAAAATCATTTTTCTAAAATATGTTTTTCTGGTGCAGACTACTTAAACATGGAAACAGAAAGCAAATAAACAAGCAAAAAATGTTGGACAGCTTTACCCTTAGAATTCTCCATCTCCACAGCATGAGCTTTTCCCCACATTTACCCCTTCTACCTTCAAGACTGAATTGTATTTCAAAATTACAATTTCCTTTTATCCTTTATTAAACCACTTTAAGGTCTGAAATCTATGGCAGGTGGACTTTAGAGCATTGACATGGGCAAATTTGAAGTGTATTATCAAAGATGTCCCAAATCCGTGAGAATAAAGAAAAAAAATAAAAGGGATTCTGAATTTTTTGAGTACTTATAATCTCAGTTTTCTAAACTTATAAAACTTAGTAAACCATTTATTAAAGATGGTAATTTAATAGCCAATACTTGTACAGAGAGAATAATTGGGGGAAGGAGGATCTCCCAGGAAGGATCTAAAGGAACATGGATGCTGAAAGTCTGAGAATGGACTTTAAATAACCCAGGACATAGTATAAAACCTTGTTAAAGACATTTTACAAACATTGAACACTGATTAAATATTGACCTCTAAATTGAATCTTAGAAACAGTGAAGGCAAAAGTTAAATTGGAGATTTTGGAGATTACTTGGAAAATACTTTTAATATTGACAAAGTAAGAATTGCCCTGGACAAAATCAAATAGGCCAGGAAGCCTGTAAAATTCAATATTTTTACAGCAGTGGATAAGGGATTAAGTTCAACTCCACTAAGATTAAAAGCAAACAAACCAACAACAACAACACTGAAATGTTTATTAGCTGTGGTGGGGGAAATTGGAGGCCACCTGTGTTTGCTAATTGTCTTAACCCAAAGGAAAAGTAAACTTTCTCATATCTTCATGACAGAAGGCAGTTTTACAACTTAGAGCAAAGAGTTAATTGAAGTTGGGCTTCTTCCTTCCCAAAGAAACTAAGAGTTGCAGGAACTTTTTCCTCCAATGTTGGCATTTCAAAGAGAGAGAGAGAGACAGACAGACAGACAGAAAGATATCTCAGGTTCTTGAGAAAGACATTCACTAGATCTTAGAAGAGCAATGAACTTCAAAGGAGAGTTATATACATTTCAAAGAAAGCTAAGAAAGAATTTGCAATTACAAGTGTTCTAAAATTTATGCTCTATGAAAAGGGTTTTTAGGGGCCTATAGTAAGAAAGAAATCTGTCTAAAGCTTAGTCAACCTGAGGGGAGCATTAAAACCATCTCAGTCAACATATTTTGGGTATAAGCATAATGCAGATGTTTCCATTGCATGTTTCACATCTTTTTTAGATAAATTTTAACCTGAAATTTGGTCTGTAAGGAAACAAGAAAGGTGGCAAATGTTCCCCTTGACCAATCTATAACATTTAGCTGAATGCTCTACAAATATTCAAAGAAAAAACAACAGTAACAAGATTCAGATTAATTTAATGGCTCTTACTCTACAAATGAAACAATGTGATGGATGTATTCCAGTGACAAAAATGAGAAGGTGGTCTTTTATACAAATATTTCCAGACATTATGAAAATAAATAGGACTTTAAAAACTTGGACCCATTCTTGCTACCAAGAGACAGGAGAAGGATGCTTCTGAGTTTGGATGGAGTGTCTCTGAAGGATTGCAATATCCAATTAGCATTGATTCCCTTAAGGAGAAATGACGCTAAAATATAGAAAGAGAAAGCAGAGCTTTCAAATAGCAAAAACACTGCTTTGTCAACAGTAAATTCTAGTACAATTCCTATATTTTTCCTTTGACAATCAAAGTCTACTTGAGTGGTCTGGGATCTCTAATTCCCCCAGGCGCTTTTACTCATCCAAATTGTACCTGTTTCCTTTGGGCTTCCAACAAATCAACATTGAATTCCTTCTCTATTTCACCTAACAAAAGAGAAGCTCGTCCTTTACAAATAAAACTGCCAAACCAAATGCTCATAAAACTGGCTGTTCTTGAAAGAACTGAAGGCTCTGTATTGCTCAACTACCATAGATCTTTCTTGTTTCTCATACTTAAGCCAAATCCAACCATGTGTTTCCTAACGAGCCAAGGCTTCCACTGTTGCTGGGAGAATAGTGGGGATACAGTCCATCAAAGAAAATATTAATTCACCTAAGTTAATAGCCAAACTTCCCTGATACTCTTCCACATCGAAGCAAAAAATAAAGCTGAGTCTCATTTGAGAAAGAATTACACAGATAGAGGCTCGTTGTTTTCTGTGCCAGACCTTTTTGTTATGTCAAAAAGCTAAATAATATGGATTTAGGGTCTTGAAGCATCTGAGCGATACAAGCAAAACTGATCTCACAATTTGTGTGTGGGCCTTCATTGTGTCAAAAGAAAGCCAATCTACCAATAAAAATATTAAAAGCCATTGAAAATGCAGTAATTTTCATGAGAATCAGAAAGGTGTTCATGATTATGATTTAACTTAAAAAATTGTTTGATTTGTTTATAATGCATGCTACAACAATCAGTTACTCTTGTTAATATGTTGAATAAAATAAATAACAAGTTTAAATGACATTTTCAGTATTTCAAATCTAGAACTATTAGAAAATGTTTTATTACAATGTGGTCTATTAACTCACCCAATTTGTTACTGCAATATTATATCCTGCTGCATTTATTTAATACATATTGTATGTTATTAGAGACTAAATTTTGAAAGAAATACTACACCTGTACTGGCATCATCCTTATGATGAAAGCCTACTTAAATTTTGTATCTCAGCTCTGTCATTTCCCTGAGCCTCATCCTGGCTGTGGTGGATGCAAGCAAGAACAAATATGACCCTACAAACACAAGCTGAAGCCCAAGACCGACTGACATGGATATCAGTCCTGGTTGTTTCTGGCCTTGATTTTGAGACTTTCTTGTATAAGCTTGGATTTTTCATCACAAAGCTAAACATACCCAGACCAAGAGTCACAGAGGCTGATGAAGAATCCCCTGAAAGGTGAAATATTTGCAATGTCAGCCACTATGTCTTGCTAATAAGGTGAGAAGCAGAGAAGTGACAAAATAATGACTAATAAAATGCCTGTGGCTTTATTTCTGTTTACACAATAATCTATTTTATGACCCTTCCCAACAGAAAATAATCAGTAAAGGATATTCTAGGAAATGTAGTTCAGCCTAGCCAACTGAATGCGTTACAAACAAACCCACCTATTTTTGTTTTTATTGAATATGTTACAATATTTGTATTGTGTTAGTTTTTTATTATTTAATACATCAAACATTCTAAAAAAGTATGGATTTGGTACAACTCAAGTAACTGGGGATTATTGTCTGAAAGCAATATAAAAATATTCAAAGGGAAAATAAAATTGTGAATAAATACCAAAATTTGCCAATTGTTACATTATTTTATGGTATGATTAGGGCTAGGGAAATACACAATATTTAGGGATTTAAGATACTTTACTGATTATTTTTCACCTAGTTGAATTTACATGCAAGTATTATTTTGACATTCTATTGCGTTTCTTCAAACATTATCAAAATTTTTTTCCGATTGACGCTTTCCAATTTTAAAAAATTCCTTCATCTGTGAAAAAATACTGTCGAATTCAAAGATTAACAAAAGCAATGACATATGCTCTTTAACAATATACCATTAAAATTGAGGGACTGTGTTAAGGAAAATTGCCTGTGTTTCAAAGGCAGGAATTTCCCAGCGCCATATCTCCATCCACATCCTCATCCAGGGACCAGACGGGTTTCAAATGTAAAGTTCTTTGCTAACTTTCCCAAGCGCAGGCTAGGTTGAAATTCCAGGTGAGATTCTATTGTTAAGAAAGCCCCTCAAAAGTCCTGGGAGGAGCGACTCTGTTGTGGGCCCAAGCAACCAATCCGGGATCAGAGTCAAAGATCAATCACTCCACATGAAGTTTGAAAGAACTCCTCTCATTGGACAAGAACAGGAATGAGGCGAGAATAACTCCTGGGTTAAAACCTCCCTGCCCCTTACTTAAAGGGAAAGCCCCTTTGGATTCCCCTCCCATGGCAGCATAAGATTTCTCTCTCTCTCTCTCTCTCTCTCTCTCTCTCTCTCTCTCTCTCTCTCCTCTCTCTCCTCTCTCTCCTCCACCCACCTCCTCTTCCTCCCTCCCTTTCTCTCCCCCTCACTCTCTCTCTCTCTTTCTCCCCGCCCCCCACCCTCTCTCTCCCTAATAAATTGCTTTCTGCTAAAGTCTTTGGGTCCAATATTTACTTGAACAGTAAGCACCACCAGGACCCGTTCCCCATTCCTGGGGTAAGTGAACTCAAGAACCTGGACACACCTGCTTACATCTCTGGCGAGCACTGGGAGGGAGCTGAGCCCTTGTCTTCCCGTGTCCCTGTTACAAAACTATGTTGTTTTCCCGTTCTTATTAACGAGGTGGAACTCATTCTACCTGGTTAAATATCAATCTATACCAGCAACACAATAATTATAATGTATAAATATGTTAATTTGTAAAAGTGCAAATATAAATCCATATGTTTTCTGGACATACATATCTTTTAGTAAAGGCTTACATTTAATTTGCATTATTTACTTCTCTGTTTCCGTCTAAACTAGGATCTATACATTTCTGAAAAATCGAATATTTTGTTATATTAAAAATATCAAGTACATTTAGACTCTGCTATTAACACCTGTTATTATGTAGGCAGTCACAAAGCTTACAATGACTTCATAATGCCATTATGAGTTTCTATGGTGATAAGGAACTTGCACTGATAGACAAAAATAGTTGAATAAATGATGATATCTCTTGTATTACAAAATTTATTATCATTGTCTGTATAACTCTTTCATCTCATACATTGTTCATAAATCTTCTTAAAGTGCATAAAAACTTAAAATAGACTCTTTTGTGAAACTCCATAGCATCTGCAGTTGGCTAATTTGTTCATCTACAGTAGTGCTGAAATAACCCAATGACACCTAAATGCACTCCCTGGCATACTTGTGAGATTGCTAAGATATCAATTATAGATGTCTCTGTTAAACTTTTCCAAGATTATGTGTCCCAGGGAGCTAATTTGTAGGCTTGAAGGGTTTGATATAGGTGTCAATTAAGTTGAATTTGGACTTTTTCTAATTGGAAAATGTTAATTGAAACAAATTCTCATTTTTCAGTATAGCTAATAAGTTCCAGTCTTTAGAATATTCATTCAAAAATTTTCCCCATTACATTTCAACATTTCACTGATGACCTTCATATGAATTTCAGTGTGCCATTATCGGATAAAGATTTTAGTCTGATAGAAGAACACCATAATAGCTGATACACGGAATAATTTTACTGAAAAGAGAAAAGACATTATGGCATTTGTGTGCCATGTACAATCCTGTTTGATTTTAATCAGCCTCCCCGCCATCCATAAGTTTTCTGGGGGCATTATGTGCTGGGACAATATCTAAAATAAAAAATATATGGTTTTCTGCTAACCTAATGGAATGGCTATCTGGACTGGGACACATGGTTAAAACTCAAATTTAAATAGTAATTTTCTATTTCCCCCAAAACTATATACATATAAAATTAACTCTTGCTGTTCTATAAAACATTCTTAAAGTTCACTGGTTTAGTAAAACAAATGTTTCATTTTCCAATCTTATTATTATTTAATGTAGAGGAATGTTAGGACAATAATATGTGCTCAAGGCAGTCATTCAAATTTGTTTTATTTTACAATAAAATCCTTACATGATTTTGTTTAGCATGTTGTTTGACAGACTACTTGATAACTGTACTGTTACTTGACTGAGGGTATTTAACAATGATTAGAAAGAAGTATCACAATTAACATGTAATCTGAAAAAATAAATGGAATTTCAAAGTTAAGGACGAATAATAGAAATATTCTTTAGACAGGTAAAAATCCTCATACTATCAGTTAATGGTGTTTGGACAGCAACACTGCCTTACGTTATCTTAGAGTAATTACTCAGGGTGTACTATTAACTGCATCTTATATTATGGACAAGTGAACATGTGTAGAGTCTCTAGCCCAACTGGAAGAGTGCAAAATAGTCAGCAACAACAACAACAAAACTAAAATAAAGCCTATAGAAATAGCTGAGAACCATTTTCAAGGGGTTGATTGCATCTTCACATAGATGAGGCAATAGTATTATCAGTAAGCCAGATTCCTGGACATGTGAAGTGTTAATTACTGCTATACTTCCTGCTTTATGATAACTTACAGCTAATGAGCTGGGTCTATTATTTATTGCAAAAAAAAAAAAATGCTTTGACTGTCTGTTAGTACCTTTTCTCCTATTACATCACATATTCTTTGCCACAATGATTTTTTAACTTTAGTTCATAATTGTGAGGTTTTAATATAGGCTCCAGGCCACTGGTATAAATAATATCCCATAAGAACAATAAAAAAGGAACTACCTGGACAGAAAACTGTCTTCAATGGTTAATCTACTAAGATCTTTCTTTTCTGTATTTATTTTATACAGCTTGGTCACAGTATCTCAAAGAAAATTTTTTAAAACAAAAGTACTCATCTGAATCAATAATAATACACAGCTTAAGCAAAACTTTTATCAATGCTTTCTGACACCTAGTCAACTCCTGCTACATCTGAGCCTTTAATGATATGCTCACTCTTCTGAGAAAGTATGTAAATTTTATAATATATTACATTCTTGGGATAAATAGAAATGATCAATGTCTCCTGAGGCCTTGAGAAAAAATTAAGTGAATATGATTAATCAATCAATTCAATCATTATAACTACCATGCAATATTGGCAATATTGTCATCCTCATTTTATAGAGAATAGCTAAATAAAAGGAAGCTAATGTTGGGTTCGTGCATTTTCCAAATTATTTCTATTCCTTTCCAGAAAGAACAAAATGTAAATTTTAATTATTATTTACTAAGAATTTCTATCAAGATATCCATGTAATGTTAAAAAATGTCACCAAAAAACTTACTAAGTAAGCTAAAGTCTATGCCAATGCTGGTGTGGAAAACAGCATTTTAATCATCCTCACCCCAAGATTTTTGAAAGAATCTTAGTAAATCTCCAAAGAGGTTGACAGAGGATGATATTTATACAGTTATTAGGATCTGGAGGCCAACTGGTTTAAAACAAGTATTTCAATGTGGAAAATTGTTTCAACTGGAAATATTATTTACATCAAAGATTAGGATAGTTTGCACAGATAATAAATGGTCTTTATAAGTAAACTGTTGTTTCCTAACTAAATTATTTGGCCAGGCAAACAAAATTTTCTCCTGATGGGAACAATGCACTTTGTCATATATTGGCTAGGATTTTCCTGAATCAAACACAGTATCTATCTATTTAATGGTTTGTAGCCTTAAATTCTTATGCAAGAATATCTAGGGACAAAGTCAATACAAGTTAAAAATGGAAGGAAGAGAAGGGTTCAGTTCCCAGTAGAGATTGTTAGACTATGTTAATGCAAGTTATTGCAATTGTCACCATCATTTCTGGAAAAGAAAATTTCTTATTATGTTGTATGAACAAATTACACTTATAAAGACTTGTGAGAAATTTTTGTTAAAATGTGTCAATTTTCTCTAGTGGCTTTACATTCAGAAAGGAAACAGATCATTGATTGTTATCTCAAATTAAAAAATATCACATCAAACACCACATGTTCTCACTAACAGGCAGGTGTTGAACAATAAGAACACATGGACACAGGGAGGCGAGCATCACACACTGGGGTCTGTGGTGGGGGAACTAGGGGAGGGACAGCCGGGAGTGGAGAGTTGGGGAGGGATAACATGGTGAGAAATGTCAGATATAGGTGATAGGGAGGAAGGCAGCAAACCACATTGCCATGTATGTACCTATGCAACAATCCTGCATGTTCTTCACACGTACCTCAAAACCGAAAACTCAATTATATATACATATATATATATATATATATATATATATGAAATAAAATAAAAATCCTGTTTCTTTGGTCTTCATCACAGTTATAAATTCCAGCTTGGATACATGTCCTATGTGAAAATAACTGTTATCAGCCTGGGGCTTTTCTGTAAAGTACAATAGCCACTTGCCTCATATCACTATTTAAATTTAAGCTTTAATTATTTGAAAATTAAAAGACAGTTTGTTAGTCGTGCTAATCAGATTTCAAGTGCTCAAGAGCCACCTGTGGCTAGTGACTATCACTTTAGACAATCCAGAATTATAGAACATTTCTAACATCACAGAAAGTTCTATAGCACAGCATTAATCTCAGAATTCTTTATGTTCCGAGAGTTGACTTAAAATATAGTCACCTTTTACAAAGCATAAATATCCTTTCTGAACAATAGTCTTATGTATGGGTAGAATCCATGCAATAAATTGCAATAAATCCTCCAAGTAGTAGTATTTCACATTAATTATTATTTTTTTGTGAAATGATAGTGTATTATAAGTTCCAATTTTGCATTAAATTCCCATTGGACTCTTGTGTTTTCATTCCATTATTTTTTGATAAAAAGCTATAAGAGGGAATGAGAAATAAACACTTTTTCTCTTCAAGTTTCACTGTGTGTTCATTAGATATTTATAGGTACACTAAAAAAAAAATACCACTGAGTGATTTCTGGGAAATGTGAAAATACATAAAAGCAATCCCAACATGTGTTATAAAACTTTAATGTATATTAAAATAAAATACCTATGATTTAATAGTTTTGCTATATTCCACTGCAGGAAAATAAAAGAAATTTATAAATGAGATTAAAATTTACAGGTAGTTGGTTCTACTTGATTAGTTTCATTCAAACACAACAAATTAGTTGAAACTGTAAGAATATTTAATCTAGTTGAACCCTTCCTGTGGAATTTTCCACCTGGTGATTATTAACCACACTTGAGCATTTCGGATTTTTCATGTGCTATGCGCACCAGTACAGTTACCACTATCTGATGAAGTCAATAAAGGTGATTTTTGGTCTTAGAAAGACCAATATATTATCACAAATTCCTTTAAAAAATATTTTGAAATAGTAAATAACCAAAGCTTACCTTTTAAACATGAATGGATCAAGTATAATAAATTAAGAAGGCAAATTCAATAAGATATGCATTATCTCATGTGTGTGTGTGTGTGTGTGTATGTGTGTGTTTGTGTGTGTGTGTGTTCGTGTGTTTTCTTTACCCAGTTGCTAACTGGTTCTTAAGGTTAAGCTCACAGTTCTTATATTTTGTAAAACATCTTCATAACCTTAATCTCTCAAAATTTAGGGCTAACATTTTCTTTGGGTCTTTAATAACTCTAGAATTTTACTTTACTTGTAGCTTTTTACCTGTTATCATCTTTTCAATAGAACACCTGGCTCTTACATCTTTCTAAAATAATTAAATCAGGGATACCTTTGCTGGCATCACACTGTGTGCATCCAAATGGCAGGTCTTTCAAGATTATGCAGATGCACTTATTTTACTCTTTTAAGGTGAGTCCTCCAAGGCCCTATCAAAAACACCAAACACAGCAAATTGTTTTCAATTTTCTTCATAAGATGAATGTGTTAGAATAATATCTACCTACTTTTTAATTAAAAATTCCTACTATGAATTAAATTTAAATTTAATTAAAAATTTAGAAATTCCTACTATGAATCCGACACTCTATTAGGCACTTTAATATGTATTTTGCTACTTAATAATTACTAGAATTCAGTGAGAAAAACTGGCAATCTTTGGTTGTAAAATTCAGAATCTCAATATAATACAACTACTTTCTAAAAAATTCATAGCTAGGCCGGGCACGGTGGTTCACGCCTGTAATTCCAGCATTTTGGGAGGTCAAGTGGGGGTAGATCACAAGATCAGGAGTTCAAGACCAGCCTGAGCAATACGGTGAAACCCTGTCTCTACTAAAAACTACAGCCAGATGTGTTGGCGGTGCGGGTACCTGTATTCCCAGCTACTTAGGAGGCTAAGGCAGGAGAATTGCTTGAACCCAGGAGCAGAGGTTGCAGTGACCTGAGATCTCGCCATTGCACTCCATCCTGGGTGCCAGAGCAAGAATTCATCTAAAAAAAAAATCATAGCTAATGCATGGTAGAAACAATTCCAAACGGAGTTTAAATATAATTCAAATTTAACTCTCTTAATTCCATATGATATTTTTAGTTCCTTAGATCCTAAAACTACTTGCATGTAAAAAATATTTTGAAGTTCTAGTTGTAGTACTCAAGTGTAGGAAATTTAATATCCAAAATGTTTCACAAATTAATGTACTTATCAAAAACTCTTGTTCCTTTCATGGTTAAAGATCTTATCTAGCCATCTAAATAGCCTCCTTACTTTAAGTAGATTTGCCTGCTTAAAAATCAATTTCCTATAACTAAATGTGCTGTTTAAGAAGTTCATGTAAATTTGCTTTCTTTTGCCTGCTTCTGCCATGCAGCATAATGTTCTTGAGACTGTTCTGTGCTGCTGCATGCATCATGATTGATTGCTTTTTATTGCTTAAAAATTCCATTGCATGAATGTACTACAATTTTGTTTATTGAGTCTCTTGTCAATCAACATTTGAGTTGTTTCCATATTTGGGCTACTATAAATTATTGATCACCTGTGGTTAAACTGAGTAAGTTTGATTTTAAAAGGGTATGAGGGAACATGGGCAGTGATTAGTTATACAAGTTCATATATTCAGGTATAGTTTAATGTTTCTAAATGATATCTTAATAAATTTTATAAAATATTTATACTTCTCATGTAACCAGAATGAGCCGTAACTCACACAAATATGACTGTTTCACTTCCTTTCTGTAAGCACTGTAATAGTTCCCTTATCATTAAAAAAAATTAAACTTCTCAGAATTTATACAAAACCTTTCTCTTATTTGGTTACCAATCCATTACCCAATTTACTAACTACTAATATTTTTAACTTTCTCCTCTTACGATACCTTCATGTTTAAATAATTTAAAATATATTTGACATTTCTTCACATTCTACAATTTGTCTTTACATATTTCTTGAAATTACTATGTTCTCTTTTGCACAATTTTTGCTACACACTCACACATGCCATTACCATCTCCATAAATATTATCTTCCCTACCATCATCACCATCACCACAGCCAACAAAACTGACAACTTTAGCCCCCTGCAAAACTGAGTATTTGTAATTCATACTTCAAATTTGGACCAAGTGTGGTTATATACTATGGTTTATAATTCCTTCTCCACCATTCACAAACTCTGGAACCACAGAAAAGACAACACATTTTTCTTATCCTCATATTCCTCATTACAAATTGATGATATTAAAGAATAGTGATAGTAATGTTAATGTTAATATATTCATGTGAGGAATCACATTGAGGATTAAATAAGAAAAGAAATATAGGTAATTCATCTAAGTATACAGCACAGGACAAACTTACCTATTCAGCATTAAAAACAAAGCAACATATTGGATGCATTATCTCTCCCTTTGCTGATATATTCCCATCACTTTCCTAAAACTTGTACCTCTGGATATTTTATTTTATTTGTAGCTATTGCAAAGAAAATTATTTTCTTGGTTTCTTTTCCACATTACTTGCTGTTGGAATTTTGTTTCCTGCAACTCTTACTGAACACCTAAGAAGAATCTTAACCAAAGAAGTGAAAGACCCCTACAATGAAACTAAAAAACACTGATGAATACGATTAAAGAGGACACAAAAGTAGAAAGATATTCTGTGTTCATTAAATGCAAAAATCAGTATTGTTAAAAGTTTCATACTGTCCAAGGCAATCTATAGGTTCAATGCAGTCTCTATCAAAATACCAATGACATTCTTCACAAAAATAGAAAATAAAATATGAAAATTAATATGGAACCACCAGAAAACCCAGAATAGCCAAAGTCTTCCTGAGCAATAAGAACAAAACTGGAGTAATTATATTAACTGACTTCAAATTATACTACAGAGCTATCATAACTCAAACAGCATAGTATTGGCATAAAATCAGACACATAGACACACAGACATAATAGAAAACCTAGAAATAAATCCATACATTTACAGTCAACTCATTTTCAACAAAGCTGCCAAGACCATATATTGGAGAAAGGAAAGTCTCTCCAATAAATGGTTCTGGGACAACTAGATATCTAGCTGCAGAAGAGAGAAACTAGACCTCTTCCTCTTGCTCTCTATATAAATCAAACAAACATGGATTAAATACTTAAAATGTAAGACCTCAAACTATAAAAGCAATAAAAGAAAATATTGGGGAAAATCTCTAAGACATTGGTCTGGGCAAATATTTCTTGAGTAAGACCTCAAAACAGCAGGCAACTAAAGCAAAGATGGACAAATGGGATCACAGTCAGCTATAAAGTTTCTGCCCAGCAAAAGAGACACAGACTAGGAGAAAATACCTGCATACTAATAATCTGACAAGGGATTGGTAACCAGAATATGTAAGGAACACAAATAATTCTATATTGTTATTTTCCAAAAACAATCTGATTAAAAAAGGGCAAAATATCTGAAAAGATATTTCTCAAAAATGACACACAAATGCCCAACAGGTATATTAAAAATGCTCAACATTTCTAATAATCAGTGATACACAAATCAAAACTACAGTGAGATACCATCATACCACAAATAAAACGGCTCGATCCCAAAGATAGGCTATAACGAATGATGGTGAAAATGTGGAGAAAGGAAAGAGAACATACACTGCCGGGAGAATGTAAATTAGCACAGTCACGAGGGTCAATAATACTCAGGTTCCTCAAAAGACTAAATATAGAACTACTACATAATCCAGCAATCTCAATGCTTGGTATATTTCCAAAAGAAAGGAAACCGTATGTAACACATGTGACACCTGCATTTGTATGTTTATCACAGCACTATTGACAATAGTAAAGATATGGAATCAACCTAAGCATCTATCAATGGATAAATGGGCTAAAAATGCAGTACATATAGACAATGGAATATTATTTTTATATATATATAAAATCCTGTTAAGGGAATGTGTTCTCTTTCTGGGTCCACAAGGGGGCGTAGTTTTAAGGGCAAGAACTTCCCAGTGCCATGCCCTCCTCCCATGTCTCTCCATCCCAGAGATTTAATGGTTTCTGTTTTAATTTTCATGGGCACCAGAAAGGGTCAAAAGTCAATCACGCCAGCGTAAGTTTAAGAGAACTCCTTTCATTGGCCAGGGAACTTGGAGAAGGTGGGAATTCCTCTCAGGTTAAAAGTCCCTGTCTCCCTCATGGAGTCGATTTCCCCTCTGGGGTCCCTTTCCAGCCAGTGTGGAAGCTGCCTTTCCTCTCCTGGATTCCATCTTTCTGGATTCTCTGACTCAGTGTGAGAGGAGCTTTCCTTCTCTGATTTTCCCTGTCTGGGAACTCTTCTCACTCAGTGTGAGAGCAGTTTTTTTTTTCTCTCACTCAGTGTGAGAGCTAGTTGTTTCTTTCTCTCTCCTTCTCCTTTTTCTCTTCTGCCTAAATAAATTACTTTTCTACAAAAACTTTTTGAGTCCGGTATTTACTTTGTGAGCGCACTGCGCTGTGGTCTCTTCTCCCATTCTTGGGTGAGTAATTGACCAAGAAGCCGGGGAAACATCCTCTCAGGGGAACTGAGAGCTCCCCTGAACCCCCAAATCCCTACACTGTCATTTGCAACAATATGGATAAATCTGGAGGACATTATGTTAAGTGAAATAAGTCACACACCAAAAAAATAGATATTGCATGTTCTCACTCATACGTGGTAGGTTAAAAAAAAAAAAAGAACTTATAGAAATGAGAGTGGTTTCCAGAGGCTAAAAAGAGTAACAGAGAGGTAGGGGCATAAAGTGCGGTTGATTAATGAGTACAAAATAGAGTTAGACTCAGTAAGATCTAGTATTCAGTAGCATAATAGGATGACTTTACAATAATTAATTGTATATTCTAAAATAACTCGAAGAATGGAACTGTAATGTTGTAACGTTGCTAACAAAAGGAATCATAAATGTTCGAGGGGATGGATACCCCCAATAACCTCATTTAATCATTATACATTATATATCTGTATCAAAGCATCAAATGTACCCCATAAATATATACAACTATTATGTACCCATACTGATTAAAATTAAAACTTATAACACTGCCTTAAAGTTACCTTAATTTTCCCACGATTGTATTTTTTGCTATACTTAAGCATCTCAAATAGATATAATTTTCTAATATACCAAATAATGTTAAGTGTTTGGTAAATAGCAATACCTAAGAATATGTTTGAATTAAAGTGAAATAAAGATACATATTTTTATTTCATATGTATGTATGAAATAAATGCATACATATGAAATTATTTAAGATACATATCTTAAATACAGTACTTCTCTTAAAGTTAAAATAATTTTAATAAATTTCTGGCTTTATTACACAGTCATATGGGCCAAAATATTTCCTGTGTTTGTGCCTAAACCTTTGTTTACACATCAGATTGTCATATATCAATTTGTCACATTTTTGTGTCATAAATATTTTGGTGGCTAGCTTTTTCCCTTCTAATTAATGGTATTTCAAATAAAACATTTTTGCCATTTGCTTTTAAGAAAATCTAACCCCATGTGATAAATTTTTATGTCATAAAATTCATGTTACCATGCATTTTCTTTAGGTTGACTTTAACTATTAGCAAAAATATTCTAATGTGCTTACAATATAGATAACCAAGTGGGTCTTTTTCCTTGTCAAGACTAGAAGAATTAAAGAATTGAAATTTAATTGAAGTAGATTGTATATATCACCATAAAGAGTTATAGTGAGACTGATTTAAAAAAAGCTGAATCGAGCAAATCATCTTGTCCCACATAGCTTTACATATTTCAAAGAGAGAAATAATACAAAGCACTGATGATAATGAATTGTTGTAATTGTTATATTATTTACTAAACTGTATATATATATGCATAATACTATACATAATTAATATAAATATTTATAAATAAAAAACTAAAATGGGTAATTTAAAGACACATAGACGTCTAAACTTTTGTATAATCTGCATGGAGGCAATTCAGCTGATATATAATTTTAATCCAACTTCTTAATAGGTATCTTTATATGGAATGAAGAGAAGGGAGTTAAAAAGCTCCAAGCAAAAATGGTTACATGTATAATAGTTGTTTAGCAAATACTGATTAAATTAATAAATAAATATTTACCTTATCTGGATAATAATGCTGAACAGTAATACATGATAATCCATATCTTAATGGATAGCATATAAAAACCTGTTTAGGACAGGACCTTAGTTATTTCTCTGTAAATAGTCTCATGTTTTTGTTGGTTGTATAAATTTATTAAAACGCCTGTAATAAGTACTCAGTAATTCTTAGCGACTGCCACAATAACTACTATTGTTAATACCACCAATACTAGTGCTAGATTCTGTTTCTCTCTCTGCCTGTCCTGTTCCCTACAACTGAAGAGAAAGATAGCATGCTTATTTTACAGAATTATTGTGAGTTAATACATGTAAAGATGTAAGCATTTGACATCAAGGAAGTACAATGAAAATGTCGGGGTTTGCTATTTGTGTGTGTGTGTGTGTGTGTGTGTGTGTGTGTGTGTAACAATTCTTGTATTTTTCCATTTCCTTTTTTATCCTCATAAAATACAAGCCAAAATGCATTAATATGCATTATTATTAGGAAGATGTTTACATTTTACATTCCATATATCTGCATTGAAACTTTGTTAAATCTAAGGCTTTATCAAAAATGCATAAATTATAAACAAAATATGCAGATGTATATTTTTCAATATGTACTTTGCAGTATTTTTAAAAAGAATAAATCAACTTAACATCTTTCCGATAAAGGATTAGAGTATATTAAAAATAAAATACTAAATATCTTTGACCTTTAAAATTTTTGGTAGGTCTACTTGTACTGACAGATATCCAAACTGTATTACTAAATTTAAAAATTGTTAAATGTTTGTAAATATACCATTAAAAATAAATAAATAATTCAGTAGAGCTATTAATTCATGTACCTGAGAATTCAATTTTGGATTAGAGAAACACACACACACACACAATTTTGAATTATATCATCTCTCTCTCTCTCTTTCTCTCAATATATATGGTTCACTATTGAGTAGCAATATAATTATTAAAATTTTAAAACTATAATTTAAATGAAATTGAGTACAAAAGATTTGAGAAATGTTTTCAAGAAACCTGAATGTTTTCTTGAGTCATATTTATAGGCCCTCAGTTTTATAATATTGTTACATAATATCTTTATTTGGAGTATAATAAATACCCACATTAAAAAAATAAACTTACTCTAAAAAGTGAATTGTCTTAAATTATTTTTAAGGAAGTCAGCAGCAGCCCATGCGTGTTAAATTCCGAATAACAAGAAATCATCTTTTATAAAACAGCTTTCATTAGTGAGGTGCTGATATGTTTTATTATTCTAATTTTAATAATTTAAATATAGAATCATAATCAGTTCCATTTAAAGCGTGAAACTACACTTCCTAATATCCCCTAACGTATTTGGTTTAAGGTTAAAATTTCTCAATGAGAGGAACCCTCCTGTGAATATGAAATCAAAACTAAAGGAAAAGCCAGTATCAGTGGGAACTTCTGGGGTCAGAAACGTACCTTTATAAGGTGTAGTGGCTTCGACTAATGGGACAATTTTCTGTTAGTAATAAGTTTTGCAGACATTCAAGTGAACTCTCTGTATTGTACCTGAACATAAATATGTTCTTAATAATTGCAATCATTTAAATATATTGATAGTATTTCTTCAGTTTGAAAAATGAAAGAGAATCACAATAGAGTTGAGTTAATTAAAATTTTGTGCAAATCTAATTATTTCCTCTATCTTTCCTTTCAAAAACTCAAGGAGCCTATGTATAAACTGGTTTGGTTTCCAAGAAAACCAAACGTAATTAAATTTAAAAGAAAAAGAAAGGAATTCTCCCTACACTGCCCAGATTCCAGGGGCTCATTTCCCAGTTCTTTTGGCAGAATGAATGAATTCCTTTCACAGATTTTGCTTTCCAACACACCTCTGCTGGAGACTCGTCTTAAGGTCCATATTTGGGGAAATAGAAAGTAAAACAAAACCACTACCCAAACAAAAATCTAACGAAACAACCAGGAAATTCACTTTTAGACGAGTTACTTCAAGTTTTCCATTTCTTTCCCTCTCTCCTGACCTCTGCTTACTTTCCAAGGTTCTTAGGGAGTGATTTAAATTTTGTTCAGAGACTTTAGTTATAATTTATCAGTAAGAGGCATAAGCTGTAGTGGGTTTACTTTGTTTCGGCTGGGATGAATACTCAATATTTGATTATTCTGAATTTGGAAATTAATTTGTTGTAGACATAATTGAGAAGAATTGTCAGAGGAGGCAATAAGAAATGAAAATCATACCTAAAGGCAAGTATTGGTAAATTTTGAAAGTAAATAGCAATAAGAAAAAATAGTAATTAGCAAATTATTTCTTTAAATAAGGAATTTTCAGTATGTATGACTTAGAAGTATGCCAAATACTTGGAGCATCGAGAAAACATTTAGTAATTAAAATGACTTGCTAGATTTGGGCAAAAATAACCATGGAAATTTTGTAGAAATAAATATAAATTTGAAATTTTAAATTCCTCCATGTAATAATTTGTACTATGTTATTCATAAATCATCCTTATGTTTTACTAAACCAAGTAAAACAAAAAATAGCTAAATTTCAAGAAAATACTTTGTTCAATTTTCATTTTAAACCAACTAACACTGATGGATTGTTAACATTAAATTAACTTTTTAAAATATAATTTACTATATTTTTTAATATATTATTGAAGACAAGATAAGCCTAGGCAAGTAGAACTCATTTTACTCTAACTTTTTAAATTAATATTTATAGTATAACATCAAAAATGTTTTTTAAATTATTTTTTACTATTTATTATTTTTGGTTTAATATTAATATGCTGGCAATCAATATGTTGGTGTGTGTATGTGTATATGTTGTTTGTGTGTTTGGATATACATAATTATATAACTATAATAAATAAAATGTTTACTTTGGATATACATAATTATATAACTATAATAAATAAAATGTTTACTTTTGATTTACTACATATGCATATAATATAATAAATGAAAATAGAGTGCTAACAACAGTTTAAATGACAATACAATCAATGTGAAGACACAATATTTTTATAATTAATAATATAATTCTAGTTTGTTGAAAATTTTGTCTCCCGGAAATCCTATCTAAACTCATTTAAAATAAATAAAACTCTGCAGCTTTATATAAAAAGTTCTTAATATTATTTAATTCATGCTAAAAGTTTGGTCTAGTTTTTGTTCTTACTTAGCAAGGAAGGCCATTAACAGTTCCTTTATTAAAATTCTTCTTCTGAAATACAGTTTTAGTAAGAGAAAAAGATGCAAAATTACTTTTTAATTTTTTAAGAAAATATTTTTATCTACTCTAGACATTCCTAGAGTGTGCATAAGATAATAGAAAAATCATTTTGTTGCCTGTTAATCTCCCAAATTTCTTAAAATAAGGCAAAATGAGAGAAAAATTGCAAAAAGAAAAATAAGAAGGACCTGGAACTGATTTCAAACATATATAAAATTACCAGTAGGAAAAGCTACTTATCCTTCCTTTGCAGGCAAGGGAGAGTACTTATTTGTAGAAAGACCTATTTTGACATACACAGAAAGAAAGAAATCACAATTGATTTAAAGAATAGTTTTTGAAAATTTTATCTGCTGTATGATTAACAAAATACAAAACTACAAAAATATACTTCAAATACAGAAATGAAAGAATGGGGCATTGTCCATGTTAATCATTGTAATATTTCTTTTAAAGTGGAGACAGATAATCTTCCCATAAGGGTGTTATTCCCTTTTCCCTTTCAAATCCTCTCTCAAATGAAAAATAAAAAATTTCCCAAATAACCATTATAACTATGAGAAATATATGTATATGAGAATTGCAATAGAAAATAGAAAAATTGTACTTGTGCAAACCTTGTATCTCCACAATCTGTCCAAAGATAAGTCATTACAAATTGAGTATCCAATGAATCCTCCATGTCTGGCCAGAAAAAAGAACAAAACTGTTCTCAGGGATATAAACAATAAAACTAAATAAAATATCTGTATGATTTAGAAAAGTTGATCCAAGGCAGAGATTGTACAAAGAATAGTGATCCAGGGAGACCTTCTGAACCTACCAGTCCTTAGGGATTATTCATGAATGATCCATCAGTCTTATGTTGATCTTCTTTCTATATATTAATATTTCCTTTTAAACTCACAGCAGACAATGAATGGAGTAGACAGATGATAGTGTGCTTAAAAACATGTCAGTGTTTCTTACAGGATAAGTGATTTCAAATATGTTCATTTAATCAAATGAGTCTTCAACAAGTTTCTATTTCCAAAGAGATAAAATGAATTAAGCATTTGGGAATTTCATTTTGTAATTTACAAACAAATATACAACTTTCACTTCACATCTCCTCACTTTCACTATCAGAGAACAAGTCTCTAAAATCTTCTTAGCAAGTTCTTTTGCACTGATGGCAGTGAGAATATATTGACTAGATTTCAATAGAATCTTTAGAGATTATCACGTATTGACTCTCCAAAACTCCAGAAAAGACAGAAACAAAAATAAATGAATGCAGCAAAGTTCAGTTTATTAGACATACTACACTGAAAGAGAATATATAGCACCCTGAAAGAATTTTAATCGTTTCTCAGGAGAGAAAATTCGGGGAAGAGTATTGATAAAGTTTTTATTAAAATAAATTTATTAATAATCTGTCCATGACAGCCATTGTATTTTCGCAATCTGCTTCTAGGTTAGACAGACAAGGCACAGGGTATATATAATATAAAACCACATTTCTTCAATATTTGTTACAGAAGCTATTATCAGGTGGTTCAGAGAACTCATCATTAGGTACAGGGCATTATTTATCAATGACTGGGGAGTGAAAAAGGCAAGTAAATTTATTTTAAAATTTTAGCATTCTTGTTCCAGTCTGAATATATCTGAATTTAGATTGTATCAAGAAAGGTAGAAATCCTGCATATTTAATGAGTTTCATCTTTATTCAATATATGTATACAAAGGAAAAGATAAGTCTTTCCATGGCTTTATAATGCCTTGATTAATGAAAGACTCATTATATTAATAGAGAATTTTTAATGTTAAAATTTTGACTCATATAAAATGAAAAATAGGAATGAGCACATATTGAAAATTATCTAACTCCTTAATAAGAGAACTAGTCTAACGATGGTACTGGTCCAAAGGAGAAGTGGAGCAATGTTAACTTTATTACCATTCAAAGGAATGCTGAAATAAATTTGCTAATAGACACAAAACTAGTTAATGCACTATTTTTAATAAAACATAACATTTTAGTTATATTTTCTATAGGTAATCTATAGAAATCCAAGAATACATAATCTAATAAATATTTAAATAAACACAATTTCCTCAGAGTTTAAAGTATATTTTAATAGCAAATACAAACTGAAAGGTACATTTTTTTTTCAGGAAACAAATTATTCTTACCTGCCACTGTTTGTGCTCCAATAGATATAGAAGTTCAGGCAGTAATGCTGTTACTTGATGTCTAATTTTTAAATAATTGCTCTTTGCAGTCAGCATTAATATTTTTAAGCTTTTTGAAGTTTTAAAATAATTTTAGGCTTAGAAAAATTGCAAAATATTACAGAGTTTACTTATATTTCTCAACTTTCCTCATTTAATGTTAATATTTTACCTTGATTTCCTAACATGATTGTCCAATGAAAAAACAGGGTCTTAGTGGTTGTGTTTGATTCTAGGGCTGGGGAAGGCAGGAAGATGTGCCAGAGACATTTCTGGGTTTCAGAAAGTAAGAAAATGATTACAAAAAATAAAAAGAAAAAAAAAGAAGAAAAGCATATTCAAAGACTCCAGGAGCCAAGCTGAAGGATTTTCTGATGCCCAAACATGAGCAATCTGAGGAACAAAACATCAATATTTTTTATGGAATGAAGGATATTTTTAAACAAAATGAAAATGGTATGATAAGAATTGGATTTGGAGAAATGATCTTATTTGGATAGATGGAAAGGGAAGAATGTCAAAAGGTACCTAAGACAGAGTTTTCTTTTTGTAATACCGAGTATTTGCAGTAATTGGCTACAGTTGTTGGCTTTCTATAAGTGTCTATACTTATATACACCCTAGAAAGCCTTTGTGCAAACACCTTTTCCAGTTTGAAGACCACTCATCTAATATGTGGAGTTTCTATTTCATAGTTACTATAATAAATACCAATAAGAAAAGAACAATAAATTCTAAATGCAATTAATTAACAAATTTTTATTGAATGTCCACTAAATCCTAAGTACTCTCAGAAGTCCCTTTCTTTGAATAACTTTTATAATAGTAAAACAAGAGATTATTAATTTCATAGAGCAGATAATCAGTGAGTTAATTTTAGAGATTTTTAAAGACAGCACTATATGCATTATTTGATTCCATACAAGAAGATAAACAAAAGTCAGCTCTAATGATTATTAAATTTTCATGGTAACTAGACACATATATCTATGGAAAACTTCATACTTTATAAAAATCAAATTTTATCATTATCTGCAGATGTACCAGTTTGTCAGATTTTGCCAAAATTATATACTGTTTCTAAAACAAATGACTTTATAATGAAAGTGGCAAAAAGTGAAAAATGCAGTATCTATTTTCTACCTACTTTTTTCATTTTTAAATAATGGAAAAAGCAAACAACTGATAATTCAAGATTTTAAAATATATTATAAATGTGATATAATAATGCTTTGCTACTAGATTCCAAATACTAAATTTTGATGTTCTTTGATATTTTAAAGACAAAATAAGAATTAATAATGCTAGTATTTATAATTTCCAGCATTTAAAAAATAATCACACAATTAATCTTACTGAAAATTACATTGTTTACTATTTGTTTATGAATTGTAATTCTAATTATTTCTAATGATATGAAATATAAAAAGGTCCTATATAAGTGAAAACAGTATTTCTAGTCTTGCACTAATCAAACCAGGGAAAGTAGAGAGGTTTTTTTCTTTCATGCTTGGTTGCTGCTTTTCTAATTCCTCAGATATACTTTGTGTTATTCAGTGCTATAAAAACAATACTTCTTACAAGAAATAATTCAACAGTTTAAAATGATGACTGTAGTACTTTTTATACTGATTATTTGCATAGAATATTTGTGTGGGACTGATTCAATAATACTCTTATTTTGTCCCTTGTAATACAGATCATATCATGTTATTCATAAGTATTCATTTGTTCTTATACACAACTTGGAAATTATCATAAAAAACTGATTAATCCATAAATGTCTAATATTATAAAATTATCTACGACTCATTTCTGTTTGATATAATTAACTTTACATTAAAACATAACTCAAGCTTTACTATTTAATTACTAAAACACATATGTCATTAATTGCATTAACATTGTTTCCACTAAGATAAATTAACTTCTATTTTTTTACTTGAATTTGGAATTGTGTGTTCAGATTAATCTGTTTCAAATTATTTAGAAATTATGCAACTATTCTTGTTTAATATACAAGGATTTTAGCAGTCATCTTTTAATGCAACCTTATCATTATTTTTAAAATTACCAATGTCCTTTTCATTTGTGTAGGCATGTTTATATCAGTCCCAACCTTTGTTGATACCAATTTGGCAGAAAAAGTCCAGGTTATCAGCCTTTCTGAACTGATGAAAGTGGTTTCCTTAGCAACTGAAGAACTGTAGAATCTCTCAGAACACCTGTTCTTCCCACTCATAATTCCTGCGGCTGAGATGTATGCACTTGAAAACTGACTTTTTATTTTGATTTTTTTGCTTCTACATATTCAGCTAGGTTAGGACTGAAAAAGTTTGCTGAGTCTGACTTACTTGCACAGCTCAAAGGACCAAAGAGTCTGCATACTTTAGACTTATTAGTATGACTAGCAATTAGTATTTCAACTTCTCCATTCCTGAAGTATTCCTCAGGTATTTTCCAGAGTCCTGAACAGCAAGCGGTAATGTTAAGGTTTGGAAATCCAGCTAGAGCAATGGACATTCTGTAAGTGCAAATGACAAAATGTGGCTCCATTGTCACCCTCGGGCTTTTTATTCAGCCAACATTCATAATTCAATGGGCCTGGTAATATAAAAGGGCAATGTGGCTGACTGCTTGAGAAAATTACTGTCATATTTTAGCTTATAAATTTTTTAAATTATTCATTTTCTTGATTGTGTAAGGTCATTCTCTTTTTCTTGAAATTTTAACTGAACTTATTCAGATGTATTGTCTATAGTACAGCTCCTAAAGGCAATTAAAAAAAAAATCAGTCAGTTTTTTTACCCTTTCTTAAAACAAGTTAAGAAACTTAAAATATACTTGAATGTTTCATTTTAACAATTGCATGAACATTTTTTTTTGGAATTTTCATTTTAAAACATCTCAACATATTAAGTAAAAATTGTACAAAAAATTGACTTCTGTAAACGTACAGTACTTTCTATGTGATGACACATGTCAGAAAGAAAAGCTCATGCAGATAGAAGATTAAAGTTAATTTTCCAAATATTAATCAACCATCTCATCATATCTCAAAATTTTATTCATAGGCTAACATATGCTATTATTTAATTTAATTTTCCACTTATTTGTTGGTCACATTCTAATTTTCTAAGTATAATGTTAAGTAATGTCCTCAAAATACTAACATCTATCAATAAATTAAACATGATGGATACATTGTTTTTCATATTTTCATGTTCACCCAATATGAAACATGGCTCTAATTAGAGGAAATTATTTGCCTATTAGTAGACAAAAAGAGTTGTGCAAAAATTATTTCCAATTGTCCATTTTTCCCTCAAAGATACCTATTTAAAATGATTTTAAAAACATTTTTATAGTAGGCATTAAACTATTTCACTATTGAAATATGGATATTAAAAGCTTATGTTATCAGAGACACACATATGATATAATTTAAAGATAAATTATTATTATTTTCTTTTTTTCCTCTCATAAATTACCAATCAATATTTCTCTTTCTTTTGGAAGTTATACATGTTGCTAAAAATCTCAAGGAAATAAATACTTATATATCCCTGATATTGTTTAGAAGCTCTATCCCTTATCATTATTATTGTAGTTTAAAATAGACACAGGAAATTTGAGGAAGAAATAACATGATAAAACTTCAGATTCCATTCTGTAGCACTTATTTGGTCTCAACAAATAACCCTACACTTGGATTCGCCCAGGACCCTGTTCTCTTCTCAAACATCACCACCTCTTTCCTCTTTTATGATCCTTCCTGATAACTTTGCTGCACTAATAGTAAGATACTGTGTTTTTTCAACACTATATCCCCAGAGATGAGCAAAATGTTTTAAAAACAGCTTAATTTCATTTTTTGAAAGATCAGTGGAATCACAAAATTATAGTTTTTATCTTTTACATACCCGTACATTTAGCCAGTTATTGGATATCTTCCCTTTTATTGTCTGTAATTGTTTAAAACTGTTCATCTAGGAAACCACATACTTGACAGTGAACATCCCATAAAGACTGTATGTCTTATGGTGATTCTACTTGCTGGAGCATATAAATGTCTCATTTTTTATGGCTTAACATAATAGATATTTTTTTCATATTCAGATAGTAGTACAATGTGTCATTACACATCTACAGGATGCCTGCATAGTGACTGGTACTAAGATTTCTTTTATCTTGTGGTTTCTTAAGCTTTCAAAGATCTCTGCTTTCTGCTTTATCTGCTTCAAATATCTCTGCTTTCTTTCCCTCTCTGCTGATGGAGTTGAGCACATGGATTAGACACACCCTCTATACACCATTTTTCTTTTTAAAACACATTTTAACAATAGTTTTATATTTGCAGAAAAATTGACAAGATAATGCATATAATTCCCATACATCTTCCACACAGCTTCCCCTATTAATACCTTATATTACTATTTGTTACAACTATTGCACAAATATTGATACAGTATTATTAATTAAAGTCAATACCTATAATGTTCTTTTTCTATCCTATGATCCCACACAGGATATCAAATTACATTAACTGGTATGTTTCTTTAGGCTATTTTTGGATGTGGTTGGTTTTCAGAATTTCCTTTTTGATGATCTTTGGTGATCAAATAATTTATAGAATATTTTCTCATTGCAATGTCTATTATTCTTTCCTTATTAGACAGAGGTTATGTGTTTTCAGGTGGAAAGACACAGAGGTAAAATGCCATTTTATCACAATATATCAAGATTATCTATTATCAACACTACTTATCACCATTTATATTGACTCTGATCACCTGGCTGAGGTAGTGTTCCTGAGTTTCTTCACAGTAAGATTGCTTTTTTCTTGCTCCTTTCTATTTTGTGCTCTTTGGGTCCTCCCAAAGAGGACCCAAAGAGGAGGACCCAAAGAGCACAAAATAGAAAGGAGCAAGAAAAAAGCAGTTAACATTGTGCAGCTCACATGGATGAAGAGAGAATTTATGTTTTCTCTCCTTCAGGGCAGGATGTCTCCAATTCTAATTCTTCACCGCATGCATCTTTCTGGCCTCCCCCTGCTGCTTATCTGTAAACTCCCACTCCTTCCATGAGAAATGTGGCTGCTCTCCATTTATTTAACTGTTCAGTTTCAGTACACACGTATAGGAGTAATAGAACTGTTAACCAGAACCCAATTGAGAAATATCATTATCAAAGAGAGCACAGTGTTTTTGTCTGTGATTTTGCTTTAAGTCACACAGAATTTATTATTTTCTTAGGTCCACACCTTCCTCCCCCTCTTTATACAGAGGCTGTTTTGTATACTTACAATACAGTTGGATCATTTTGACACAATCTGTGCTGTATGCTTCCTAAACAATTTTTTTTTGCTATTTTTATTATTAAGATTCACTTAATGTGCTGTAACATTCTATGAATTTTGACAAATATATAGTGTCATTTATATGCATTTACGTTATCCTACAGAATAGTGTCTCCATTTTAAAACTCCTATACTTTATATATTCAATCCCTCCTCCTCCTCCTTTCCCCAAAGCCCTGACTGCCACTAATCTTTTCACTGCTTCTAAGATTCATTGAGGTGTTTTTTTGACTTATGAGTTCAGTTATTTAATTACTGAATAATATCCCATTGTATGGATGAATCATAGTTTATCTCTTCATCTACTGAAGGACATCTTGATCGCTTTTAGTTTTGTGCAGTTTCGAATAGACTGCTATAAAATATTCACATGCAGGTTTTTGTATACACATAGATTTTAAAATAAGTTGGGTAAATACCAAGGAGTCCATCTGATGCATCATCTGTTAAAACTATACTGACTTTGTAAGAAACTGTCAAACTGTTTTCTGAAGTGGCCTTGTAATCTCATCCACAAGAACTGAGTTATTAATGTTTTCCTTACTCATCTGAAATTGTCAAAGTCAGTTTTTTTTTTCATTTTAGCCATTCTGTTGTGTGTGCAGTGGTATTTCATTGTTGTTTTAATTTGCATTTTCCTACTAAAATATCACAATGTATATATTTTTGTAGATTTATTTGCCATCTAATATACCTTCTTTGGTCTATATCTGTTCAGATTTTTTTTTTTACCATGTCTTTATGTTTTTTTTTTAAGTTTACTTGTAAGGATTTGTCATTAGTTTTGGATATAAGCCTTTTATTACATGTGTGTTTCACAAGAATTATTTCTCAATCTATAGCTTTTTTTTTATTGTCTCAACACTACTAACATTACCCACATGTTCTTACATATTGTATTCTTTTTTCACTAAAATTCTTAACATATTGATCATGATTTTCTTACATTTCTTGTCTGATATGTTCAAAAATACGCTGGTAGAAACTTAGTTCTGATAATTTCTTTGCTTCTTCAGACTATTTTTTGTTATTGTTTTTGTCTTTTAGGATGCCTTGTACATTTTTGTCAAAGGTCTAAAATAATATATTTGGGAAAAACAACATAGGTAAAGGCTTTTAACGTGAGGTTTTATGTTTTTCCAGCTGGGAGGATTAAATCAGTGTTTAATGCTTGCTGTAGCTGTAACTGTCAGGGGCTTTGAATTCCTCTAGCATCCTTGAGTTGGTCTCCCCTGTTGTCTTTGTGCTTCCCTAAGAACTCTGACTTAAATGAGTGGTGTGCCTTTGCATCTTTCAGCTGATTCCCTGTTGATTGGTGATGTGGGAAACGGAAAGCATTCTGTAATTTTGTGATTCAACTATGGTATTTTGGATGGCCTGTTGTACCTCTGCTGTGACCTTTGCCATCCTTCCTCACGTTGTGAGACATTAAGGCTGAATTTAGTTGGGTATTTTCTCTTTCACCAACTCAAGTCAAGGTCTAGGAAAGGTTTTCTTTTTTTTTTTCTCTTGCTGATTAGGACTTTGTTTAGGGGAATTCTCTGAATAAATTAGAAATTATCATTTCTCCTCTGATCCTGACAGAACATAAGAGGCCTTCAAACCTAAACCAGCACCCCCAGTAGTCCAGAACCACATTTTTTGTATTAAATTCATGTTTGCTGTGGTGGATAGCATATTCTAACTGCAAAGCCTCTTTGTTTTTAGCATAAAGGAAAGTTATTCAGATAGTAACTGATTTACTTACTGAATTCAATTTTAATATTTACTTGGTTGAATCTCTTGAGTATACCAAGGAGCCAAGTCTATCACTAGAAAATAATAGTGCAATCACATTTTCAATATTATTCACCTTTTATCTTTTTGCACTTGCTAGGACATTAAAAAACAATACCAAAATCATCAGGCATGCTTGTCTTTCTACACATCAGTTCTTGCTGGGACTATTGCAATGACTTCATAACAAGGTCTCTAGATCTGATTGTTATTCTAAATAAAAAACCCTTCACATAGTCATATTTAAAGTATTTTATTTTCTAAAGTCTGTCTTTTGCAATAACTGGTTAGATCAATAATAATAGAAACTATGAACGTTATGCCAATGATGCCTTCATATGGATTTCCACAGCATCTAAAACAGTATAGCTGCACAATTTATGTTAAACTATCTTTTATTTATTTATTTTTCTTTTACTAATCTTTTGAAATATCTTGTATAACAAGTGAATACAGCAAATAACAAAAACAGGGTTTTAAAAATAGTTATATAGGGAGGAGGAAAATATTTTGAGAATCTGGTGATATTATGAAATTGGGCTTCCCAATACTTGGTGACCCGGCATGCAAAGGATTGCAGGAGTTTTTAGGCCAAATATACTCTCCTCCCTCTTTCTGATATTCTGCCAATAATTCTATTGTATAACCTCCTCCAGATGCCAGAGGACAAAGAGCTCATTGGTGAAGTCCAGAAAAGTTAGTTTCACTGGACACTCAACAGAATGGAAATAAAGAAAAGGAGTAGGGCTGTGAAGATGCAGAGAGAAATCCTCTTGCACAGGTGAATTTGATACTGTGCCAGGCAAAACATTCTGTCTCCCAACACAGAGCATATACAGAGTCAGGTCAACTATTATAATGCTGCATGGTAGCATCAATTCAGTCATACTCATTATACTCATTCTTCAGTCTTAGTGTTAATCATGATCAGTGACTCAAATAAGGTACTGGGGAAAAAAAACAGATATGTAAGTAAAATAAAACAAACTCTTCATAGTCTTTGTTTCTGTATCAGAACACTAAATCTAAGTTGATATAATAATAACAACTTCCTTCATTGCCATTGTGCCTTAAATTCTTCCAGCCCTCAGGAGAATTGGGTGTATGAATACTGAATCCAATTCTTTATTTATGTGAAATCTGAGACCATAGTGATCTGTGTTCATTGGATTTCTGTACTTTAACCAGTCTACACTAGTGACTCTCAATGAGCATTTCACTGAATAATTTGGATTCCACACATGTTCTTTTTTACTGCCACTATATATAAACAATAAAAATTCCTCTTGGGAATCAGGATCTATCACTGTGCTAACCGTCTTTCTTTCTGTTGTTGGAGGTCAGAAAATAGCCTTAATTTACAATTTAACAGAAAAACCAACATATGGGTACTAGTAGAAACATTCCTCTCTTAGTAACAAAAACCTTTACAACTACTGAAACAAAGATTATGTGAAAAGGGAGCAAACATTTATTCAATGGGGCATTCGGTGTCACAAAGAGAAGGACTCCTCTCAAATTCATCCTGTCATTCATACCTCCGGATTCTGACTAGGGATGTGAAGTCATGTATTGGCTTTTGATTTAAAGCACCAAGCAAAAGTTTCCAGGTGTCTTCCAACTGGGACTATAATAGAAACCTCCACAAGACATTCTGGCCTTTTATCAAGTCAGCTGCCCTATCGCATTGGAGAACTAAGAATGTTAAACTCCTATGTTAGAGTACATTGTCACACTACTTGCTCTGTAAATGAACATGTTTGTATTCTACAATTCCAAAAATAATGAGAAACACTGCAGGCAGAAAAAAAAAGGCAAATCTGCATCTAAAGTAATGTGTCTATTTAAAAAAAAAACATTTTTTTTGTGAGTACATGGTAATGTAGCTATTTATGATGTACATGAGATATTTTGATAACAGCATACAATGTATGATAATCGCATCAGGATAATGCGGTATCAATCACTTCAAACATTTTCCTTTATTTGTGTCACAAACAATCCAGTTATACTTTTTTCGTTATTTTGAAATGTACAATAAATTATTATTGGCTGTAGTCACCTTGCTGTGCTATCAAATATTAGCTTTTATTACTTCTTTCTGATTATATTTTTGTTCCCATTAACCATTCCCATTCCTTCACACCTAAGCTACTCTTCCCAGCTTCTGGCAACCATCATTCTACACTCTATTTTCATGAGTTCAGTTGTTTTCATTTTTAGCTCCCACAAATAAATGAGAACAGTTGAAGTTTCTCTGTGCCTGGTTTATTTCATTTAACATAATGTCCTCCAGTTGAATCCATGTTGTTGCAACTAACAGGATCTCATTCTTTTTATGGCTAAATAGTACTCCATTGAGTATACGTGCCATATATTCTTTATCCATTCATCTGTTGATGAATACTCAGGTTGCTTTCAAATGTTGGCTATTGAGAACAGAGCTACAATAAACAAGAAAATTAAGCAGGGCATGGTGGCTCACACATGTAATACCAACATTTTGTGAGGCTGAGGTTGGTGAATCACTTGAGACCAGGAGTTTGAATTTATTTATTTATGGATTTATTTATTGTTTTCTACTCTTTTCCACTGGTCTGAATGCCTGTCTTTATGCCACTTTTGTGTCGTTTTGATTATTGTAGCTTTGTAGTATATTTTGAAGTCAGGTAATGTTATTCCTACAGTTTTGTTCTTTTTTCTCACAATGGCTTTGGCTATTTTGGATCTTTTGTGGTTTTATATTAATTTTAGGATTTGTTTTGCTATTTCTGTGAAGAACATCATTGGTATTTTAATATGGATTGCATTGAATCTGTAGATTTATTTGGATAGTATGGACATTTTAACAATATTGATTCTTCCAATCTATCAAAATAGAATGTCTTTAAATTTTTCTGTGCTCTCTTCAATTTCCTGCATCAGTGTTTTATAGTTTTCATTACAGAGATATTTCACTTATTTGGTTAAGTTTATTTCTAGGTATTTTATTTTATTTTAGTAAATGATGTTTTTTTTTATTTATTTTTCAGATTGTTCACTGTTGGTATATCAAAATACTAAAGATTTTTGTATGATGAGTCTTATATCCTATAACTTTACTGAATTTTTAAAATCAGTTCTAAAATTTTTTTCATGAAATCTTTAGTTTTTTTCAAATATAGGATTATATTATCTGAAAACAAGGATGATTTTACCTTTTCTTTTCTAATCTGGATGCCGTTTATTTCTCTTGTCTGATTGCTCTAGCAAGGACTTGTTGAATACTTGTCCAGTACTATGTTGAATAACAGTGGTGAAAGCGGGCATTCTCATCCTGTTCCAGGTCATAAAGAAAAGGCTTTCAGTTTTTCCCCATTCAGTATGGGTACCCCACTAGCTGTGAGTATGTTACATATGCCTTTTATTGAGCTGAGGGGTGTTCCTCCTATTTCTCGCTTTTTTGAGCGTCTTATTATGAAGGAATGTTGAATTTTATCAAACGCCTTTTCAGGGTCAATTGAAATGATCATATATGGTTTTTGTCCTTCATTCTGTTGATATGATGTTTCACACTGATTGATTTGCATATGTTGAACCATCCTTGCATCTCTGGAATAAATTCCACTTCGTTAAGATGAATGATTTCTTCAATATGTTATTGAATTTGATTTGATAGTATTTTGTTGAAGACTTATGCATCAGTGTTCATCAGGGATATTGCCACTGGCCTCATAGGATGCGTTTGGAAGAATTATCCCCTCTTCTATTTTTCAGAAGAGTTCAAGTAAAATGGTATTCATTCTTCTTTAAATGTTTGGTAAAATTTAACAGTGAAGCCACTGAGTCTTAGACTTTTCTTTGCCATGGCACTTTTTTAAAATTTCAATTTGAATACTTGTTATTGGTCTGTTCAGGCTTTGAATTTCTTCTTGGTTATATGTTGGTAGGTTTTATGTGTCTATAAATGTATCCTTTTCTTCTAGGATTTCCAGTGTAGTATAATACAGTTGCTTATAGTAGCCTCTAATGATCCTTTGACTTTCTGCAGGATTGGTTCTAATGTCTTATTTTTCGTCTCCAATTTTATTTATTTGTGTCTTCTCTCTTATTTTTCTAGTCTGGCCAGATTTTGTTTATCTTTCAAAAAAAAAAGAAAACAACACCTTTTCTTCTCTTTATCTTCTGGTTTTTTTTTTTTTTTTCATTTCAATTTCATTTATTTCTTTATTACTTTTCTTTTGCTAAATTTGAGTTTGGTTTTCTCTTGCTTTTCTAGTTCCTTAAAATGTGTCATTAGATTATTTATTTTCAATTTTGCTACCTTTTTTGATACATATGCTTATTCTTATAAACTTTCCTTAGTATTGATTTGCTGTAATGTCTTATAAGTTTTAGCGTATTGTACTTACATCTTTTATTTCAAGAGTTTTTTTTAAAATTTTTCCTTTAATTTTTTTCACTGACCCATTGGTCATTTAGGAGCATATTGTTTAATTTCTATATGTCTGTTGATTTCTAGCTTTTTTTATGGTTTGAAAAGATACTTGATATAATTTAAATTTTTTGAATTTTTAAGACTTTTTGTGGCCTAAAGTATGGTCAATTTTTGAGAATGATCCATGTGCTGAGGAAAATAATGTGTATTAAATGTTCTATAAATATCTGTCAGTTTCATTTGGTTTATAGCACAGATTAAATTTAATGTTTCTTTTTTTATTATACTCTAAGTTCCGGGGTACATGTGCAGAACTTGCAGGTTTGTTGCATAGTTATATACTTGCCATGATTGCTTGCTGCATCCATTACCCTGACATCTACATTAGATATTTCTCCTAATGCTATCCCTTCCCTTTCCCTCAACCCACCAACAGGCCATGGTTTGTGATATTCCCCTCCCAGTTTCCATGTGTTCTCATCATTCAACTCCCACTTATAATTTAGAATATGCTGTGTTTGGTTTTCTGTCCTTGTGTTAGTGTGCTGAGAATGATGGTTTCCAGTTTCATCCATGTCCCTGAAAAGGACATAAACTCATCTTTTTCATGGCTGCATAGTATTCCATGGTGTATATGAGCCACATTTTCTTTATCCAATGTATCATTGATGGGCATTTATGTTGGTTCAAAATCTTTGCTATTGTGAATAGTGCTGCAATAAACATACATGTGCATGTGTCTTTATAATGGAGTGATTTGCAATCCTTTGGGTATATACCCAGTAATGGGATTGCTGGGTCAAATGGCATTTCTAGTTCTAGATCCTTGAGGAATTGCCACACTGCCTTCTAGAATGGTTGAACTAATTTATACTCCCACCAGCAGTGTAAAAGTGTTCCTATTTCTCCACATCCTCAACATCATCTGTTGTCCCCTGATTTTTTTAATGATCACCATTCTAGCTGGTGTGAGATAATATCTCATTGAGGTTTTGATTTGCATTTCTCTAATGACCAGTGATGATGAGCTTTTATCATGTTTTTTGGCTGCATAAATGTCTCCTTTTGAGGAATGTCCGTTCATATCCCTTGCCCACTTTTTGATGGGATTTTTTTTTCTTTTAAATTTAAGTGATTTGTAGATTGTGGGTATTAGCCCTTTGTCAGATGGGTAGATTGCAAATTTCCTCCCATTCTGTAGGTTTCCTGTTCACTCTAAAGATAGTTTCTTTTGCTGTGCAGAGGCTCTTTAGTTTAATGAGAACCCATTTGTCTATTTTGGCTTTTGTTGTTATTGCTTTTGGTATTTTAGTGATGAAGTCCTTGCCCATGCCTATGTCCTTAAATTTGATGTTTCTTTGTTGATTTTCTGTCTGGATGATCTATCCAATATTCAAAGTGTGGTGTTGAAGTCTCCAGTTATTATTATTATTTTTTTTTGGAGTCTGTTTCTCTCTTTAACTCCAATAATATTTGCTTCTATTCAGCCATTTTCCTTCACCTCCATGTTTGTTTAATTTATTTATTTATTTGTTTATTTTGTAGGGCAAATTGCTACTCTATCCATCAAGGAAAGGATGCTACATAGTTCATTTGCAGTCTGAACCTTCTACAGAAAAATGTCCTGTGAGAGATTAGGTGTTGGCCAATATTTTGCAGCAGTTGGGCACTTGAGAATAGCAGAATCTTGGCCAGTTCATGCATAACTTCCATTTCTGTCACTATGACACATTTTCCCATAGACTCTTTTGTCAAGACTATGGTGGCAAGGTAAAGCGTTTGGGTTACATCTACAAGTCTTTGAAATAGTTTGGATTTTTGTTTTGTTTTTTAGCTTTTATTTTAAGTTCAGGGACATGTGCAGCTTTGTTATGTAGGTAGACCCCAGGATAGGTGTATGTTGTACAGATTATTTCATCACCCAGGTAGTAAGTTTTGTTATTATCCTATTTTTGGAATTAGCAAACCTTTTTCTGTGAAGAGTCAGCAAATAAATATTTAAGACTTCACTGTCTATGTGATTTCTATTACCACTACTCATCTCTGTGTTTCAAGTACAAAAGTAGCCACAGACAATACACAAATGAATAAATGTGGCTGCGTTTCAATAAAATTTAATTTTTGCAAACAAGGTAGAAGATTTAATTTACAGGCATAGTTTTCCATCCCCTGACTACTTGGTTATCAGTCATTTCTTCATTAATCTGTAAGTGAGGCTTCTCTTAATTGGCAATAAAGCCAAAGTCAGTGTGTAGCACATGAGTCTGATCCAGTTTTGTGCTGGATTTAGCTTGCACTGTCTTCCATCAGCCAATTAGGTACATCTCTTAGTATCTCCAAGTATTGACCAGTTAGGAGTACCATATTATGGAAATTCACAAATGCTCCTAATCAGGGCTTATTACTCCCTGTAGCTGGGAAGATGTTTGTTGAACATAGGCAGCATGCCACTGATCTGAGACTTTGCTCATGCAGTTTAACTGTCTTCAAGACTGGATTAAATTTTTGCCAACTCTATTTTATGATGCAAGGCTTCTCTGTGTGTCCAGTTGATTGAATAAGGGAGGTTACATGCAATTCATAATGTCTTGTTCGATTTTTCTCTTCTCCAAGCTTAGAAGTTTTCTGGATACATATATAGAGCAGAATCTTACTAGGCTTTTCGTGCATTTGGTTCACAGAGACCCCAACATCAAGCAGCTATCATTCAAATCCCTGCTAATTAAAAAACTATGAGAATAACTTTGATTTGGTTCTGTTACTTGCTATGATAATTAAATTTTTCTGTCTTTGCTGGTTAAGGATCGAAACCCGTCTTCAATTCTAATCTCAATATTGTTATTGAGATTAAGAACTCAAGTTTCCAAGCTACTTGAGAGGCTGAAGGGGGAGGACTGCTGGAACCCAGGATGACAAGATGCAGTAAGCCATAACTGTGCTACTGCACTCCAGCCTGAGTGATGGAGCAAGACACTGTCAAAAAAAAAAAGGAACTAAACATTATCATGGCTTCTTCATTTACCTTCATCTTCCTCCACCACAACTTAACTATTCCAGCAAAGTTGGTGACTATCTCTCTGATGAGTTATCTAACAAAGATAAGGAACATAACCACCTGGTTCTTCAGAGGCTATGTTAGGAGGTAGCAGGAAACACAATAGATCCATTTCAAAAATTTCCTCAGTTTAAGCCTTTTAGTTTATTTCTCTATTAAAAAGCAGTAATGGCTGAGTGTGGTGGCTCACACCTGTAATCCTAACACTTTGAGAGGTCCAGTGGGTGAATCATGATGTCAGGAGTTCAAGACCAGCCTGACCTACATGGTGAAACCCCATCTCTACTAAAAACACAAAATTAGCCAGGCATGGTGGCACACACCTATAATTTCAGGAGAATCGCTTGAACCCAGGAGGCAGAGGTTACAGTGAGCCAAGATTGTGCCACTGCATGCCAGCCTGGGTGACAGAGTGACAGTCTGTCTCAAAAAATAAAAAAGCAGTAATTCAAGCATTCAACCTCCTTTACTCCCGGCAGCCATGAATCTAGGCATGGAATTAGGCAACTAGCAGATCATAAATGGCACTCTCAGGTGACTGTTCTAATATAACTTTTAGAGATGTCCCTTTCTGTAGCACTCTGGTATCAGTTACCTTATGAGTCAGAATTCTGACAAGAAACAGCACATATAAAAAAGTAATTGAGACTTGTTTAAGAAAGAAGGCATTTTCAAATAAGTAGGTAGCATGAAAACTGCACGTAATAAGGGATCCCAGGGACAGCAATAGTGGCAGCTTCGCTACCTTGGACCTAAGTGAGGAGGACAGAAGATTCTTTAGGATAGGGTTGCTCTTCAAGAGGTCATCTTTGACACAACAAGCGTGGAGTGATATGACAGGGAGTGTGTCAGAGGAATCAGTGTCCCAACCTAGTTAAACCCAGGAAATAGACACAGTGTCAGGGAGACTGCTGAGAGTGCCCATTAAAGTCAGTACTCTAGGACACAAAACTGATTTGAGAATAGTCAAGAGTGGATCTGAAAAGGCTGTAAGAAAACATATAGCATATATATATAGTGTGGAGGCATGAAAATTCTAAGAAAACTAGAACTTCAAAGATGACTCAGATAAAAAACAGCATCAGAAAAGCCAAAGGAAAAATGGCAAAGGTGAGTGATTTGGTCCATAACAACATTAACAATAATCACAGTAATTATAACAACTTTAATTAAATGTTACAAATTTAATTGTTACCCAGAAAACTGGAAAAATCTCAGTATTTTTTAAAACATCTGTATGTAGTATTGATTATTTTTCTTAACATGAGGAATATGTGTAATATCTTTAAAGTTACACAGAAAGTAGGTTAAAGACTATTTTGTGTCAAAGTCAGCCCTCAAATACTTGACTCTAAATAACTAATACAAATGCTATGGAGTGGTTGAGGAGGGAAAGACAGAAAATATTGTTGGATTTGCCAAATTTGCTGATTGGTTATTAGAAATTCCTGGTATTAAACTGATGGGTGCTATAAGAGATGAAGATGGCAGTTCTATGTCATACATTCTCAGGAATTTTATTTTGATTTGATTTGATTTAAATAGGTAGCATTGTAAATAAGGGATGACATTGTTGAGTCAGTGTCAGTGGTTGTATGCTTATATATTTAAGCATACAAACACATATAAACATATCTTTTAAAAAGGATATCTATACATATTCAAAAATAAGTATGCAAACACACATACACACATCTTTTAAACAGGCTTACCTATACATATTCAAAAATAAGTAGAAAACAATATTTTACAAGAAAAAGTTGAAAATATTATTGAGCTAGGCAATGTATAGGTAACAAAATTTCAAATCGAAAAGATTGGTTTCAGTGTACAGGAATTTGCTTCCTGTAATTTTCTTGTTAAAAGAGAATTAGTATTATGATGAAATGATCTTTAGTTCATTGGACATCTAGTTTTTAATATAAAATGTTATTAAAACATGTTAAATTCATACACACAAATTTTAGACAAGACTATTACAAAATTATGCTTTTATCTTTTTTTCCTGTTTTGTCTCTATGTCTTAGAAGTTTTAGAAAATCATTCTGCAATATGATTAATAATACTATATTTTGGGCTGGGCACGGTGGCTCATGCCTGCAATCCAGCACTCTGGGAGGCTGAGGCGGGTGGATCACGAAGTCAAGAAATCGAGACCATCCTGGACAACATGGTGAAACCCTGTCTCTACCAAAAATACAAAAATTAGCTGGGCGTGGTGGCGTGTGCCTGTAGTCCCACCTACTCGGGAGGCTGAGGCAGGAGAATTGCTTGAACCCAGGAGGCGGAGGTTGCAGTGAGCCGAGATCGCACCATTGCACTCTAGCCTGGCGCCTGGCAACAGAGTGAGACTCTGTCTCAAAAAAAAAAAAAAAAAAATGAATAATGCTATATTTTGCAATCAACTTTTTTTCTATCTTTGCTATTAACTTCTAAATTATTTTCATGTTTTCTATTTGAAATTTTTAAAAAATGATGGCCTAGACTATCTTTATTTAGACAAAAAATTCCGAGGTTCATATAGTTGCAGAAGAGAGATTTATTTCATATAAAGTGTTACAGCCTGGAGGCTGGTCATCTCAAAGGTTGACTAACAAACATATGAATTATCAGGGAAATACAAATCAAAACTACAGTGTAATACTACCTTACTCCTGCAAGAATGGTCATTATCAAAAAAATAATAATACATGTTGGCATTTATATGGTGAGAAGGGAAAACTTTTACACTGCTGGTGGGAATGTAAATTAGCATACCCCTATGGAAAACAGTGTGGAAATTCCCTAAAGAACTAAAAGTAGATCTACCATTTGATCCAGCAATCACACTACTGGGTATCATTTACCAGGATACCCAGAGGAAAAGATGCCAATATGTGAAAAAATACACATTCATGTTTATAGCAGCACAATTTGCAATTGCAAAAACATGGAGCCAGCCCAAATGCCCATCAATAAATTAGTGAATAAAGAAAATGTTACATATAAAACATTTTCATATATATTGTATCATATACATGTGTATGTATATACACCATGGAATTCTACTCAGCCATAAAAAGGAATGAAATAATGGCATTTGCAGCAACTGGATGGAATTGGAGACCATTATTCTAAGTGCAGTAACTCAGGAATGGAAAACCAAACATTCTATGTTCTCCCTCATAAGTTAGGGCTGAGCTATGAGGAGGCAAATGAATAAGAATGATACAATGGACTTTGGAGACTTTGTAACCAAACACCACCTGCATACCCAAAACCTACTAAAATAAATAAAATTACAAATAAATAAATAAAAATATTTTTAAAATAATTCCCCCAATCTTTTTTCTTTTTCTTTTTTTGCCAATTTTTGCCAAGAAAATGCTTAAATGTATATATAAAAAAAAAAAGAAAAGAAAAACAAGATAGTTCTGAAACCACACACAATTCTTACTTGATGTGTGACTTACCTTTCCACATCAAGTTAGTGAATTAAGAAAATAATGACTCACTGTCAGTGACTGCTTATTATATGTCAGGTAGTTCAGAATTTTGCCACCATATCACACTTCTGAAAACGTTCAAGTAAGATGACTCCCATTTTATAGATGAAGTACAGTATGAGATGATTACATAACCTGCCAAAAAGCTCAAAATTTCTTGCGGTCTGGCTATCAACATTCAGAGCCTACCCATTGAGCACCACCCTTTGCTACCTACTGCATTTGGTCTCTATAGTTTACAAATCCAAGAACCTTAACATGAGCTGAATACTTAAATCCCATGTTACCATTTACACGTAACCGAATAATGGAGAATAGAGACAGCATAGGCTTTTCATCTGGTCTGATTGGAGAAGTCACACAATGTGTCTGTGGTATACAATGCATTTGTTTCAAAGTCCTTGACAAGAGTTCCATAACTTAGGGTATTATTTGAAATAACAATGAAAGTGAAAAACTCAGGTGATATTTTAACGTCAGGAAAATGAGATACATGTTCTTTTGCTTAGCTGTCGTTTCCCTACCTTCTCACTTTACTCCTGATAAATCCACAGATGCTCTTTTTATAACTTCAGGGGGAAACACAGCTGTAGAAAATCAAGAAAAAGAATATTTACATCTAGACATTAGTGGATTTTTATTTATTAAGATAAACTGAATTTTGCCTTGCATTTTGGACCTAGCTATCAGTCCTTACTCCTATTATAAGAGAAAATTAAGTTTCTGCAGATGACTTCCTACATTTAAAAATGTTAAAAAGGTGATCTCCTTTCTATTTAATCAAAATTTGCTATTATTTATGAAAGACTCAAATACTACACAGGGGAGAATATCACATTATTAAAATATTTGTAGATGGTATTTTCAAATATGTTCTTTAAATCAATACAACTTTTGATTTCACAGTGTTTTTGTAATTACAATTTTATAGGTTTTTATGATTCAATAAATGATACTAAAGATGACTTTTACCTCAGCATTAATTTTTCATTGTCTCCAGGTGAGCAAAGTAATACATTAGGAATATATGGCCATTTCCACAAAATGAATAAGAAAATACTGTATCTCACATTAATTTAAGTTGTTGAAGATAAGAAAATATTGTTATCAAAAAAAACTACCAAATGCATTCTCTAAATATGAAAAATTTATATAAAACATAAACTAGATGCACTACAAATATGACTCAGGATTTCCTAACAATAAAAACTCATCTTGCTTCAAATGGCAATACCAACATATATCTTCTTAGGTGTAAAATGATTTCTCTTGCCAAGTATAGTTTTCATCTGTCTAGCAGTTCATCTGATGAAGAGATTATAAAGCAAAAATATGCCAGAATTGAGAATGTTATTTATTAATTACATTCAAATTTTCCATTTTTTTCCTTAAGCATAAGAAACATTTTGTTCAGATTTAAAAATGAAAAACAAGTTAAGGGCATCTATAATGACTTCTGGTGTCTCTTGAATATTCATATTTGGATCATTATCTTTCTAAGGGCAGAAGAAACTTTGATTGATTCTCATGCTTCCTAATGGGCATATTACTTTAGGCATCAACAACTAAGAAACAATTTTAAATTGAATTCATAATTAACAAATAAATAGTACATGAAACAATCATTTCTTGTCATTATTTTTGCTCTGAATCCTGCCATTTTAGTTTAGTCTATAAGGTAGTAAATGCCTCATGGACAACAACACCATTATTTTTATATCATATGCTTCTTTTTAACTTGTGAGATACAATTGCGTTAACTAAGCAAAAATTATTTATGCATAAAAATGTCAAAAGAAACTATTTTTGAGTTCTCCATCAAATTATAGAGGACAATATGCTGCAAAATTCTACTTTACAAGAACTTCATCTTGATTATATTGGTGTGTTAACAAAATCATCTTTTTCTTTCTAATTTTTTAGCAATGATAAATATAGATTTTAATGTAATATTCTTAGCAGGCAAATTTCATATTGTTTAAAATCATCTATGTAAGATGTAAAGAAAAAAACAAATAAGTCTCCAAGCCATAATTAGTACTGGAATCTAGCTTATTTTAATTATATTTAAAAAGTATTTGAAAGTAATATAAAACAGTTTTAACTAACCTGTTAATGTTATTATTTTCAACTTATTAACTAAGTATAGCAATTACCATTTCCACTTTACTTTCTTTTCCTCACCAGCCTACCCATGTAAAATGTTTTGAATCCACATTGCCAAATTTATATGGGTGCATGTTACACATGTGTAAAAGTATGTCTTCACATGGGTGAAAGTAATTCACATCCTTGATAGTTGGATCTAACAGAACTGCCACAAATATTAATTAATGGTCATGTAAATGAACTTATAGCATTAACCTCTTTCATTATCAGTTGTAAATATTATCTTTGACTTTTCAATGATTGATTTGATTTTTTTTATATTTAAGCACTTATTTAGATTAAGCAGTCTAATTCTGTTGATATTTATATAATACTAGACTTACAATTAAACAATAAAGACATTACAATAAATTATAATTTTACACAACATATTGTAGTAAAAGGAGGAATATGGCAATTAAATACAATCTGAATGGCTATTACTGAAAAGTCAAAAAATATTTTAACAGATGCTGACGATGTTGCAAAGAAAAGGCACATTTACACACTGTTGGTGGGAGTGTAAATTAGTTCAAACATTGTGGAAGAAAGTGTGGCAATTCCTCAAAGACTGAAAGACAGAAATATTATTTGACCCAGCAGTCCCATTACTAGGTATATACCCAAAGGAATAGAAGACATTCTATTATAAAGACACATGCATGGGTATGTTTATTGCACCATTATGCAGACTAGCCAAGACATGTAGTCAACCTAAATGCCTGTCAACAATAATAGACTGGATAAAGAAAATGTGGCACATATACACCATTGAATACTCTGCAGCCATAACAGGAATAAGATCATGTCCTTCGCAGGGACCTACATGGAGCTGGAGGCCATTATCCTTACCAAACTAATGCAAGAACAAAAGAACAAATACCACGTTTTCGCTTATAAGTGGGAGCTAAATAATGAGAACATATGGACACATAGAAGGAAATAAAGCACACTGGGGCCTACCCGAGGGTAGAGAGTGAGAAGAGGGAGAGGATCAGAAAAAATAACAAATTAGTATGAGGCTTAATACCTGGATGATGGAATAATCTGTACAACAAAGCTCCATGATGCAAGTTTACCTTTGTAACAGATTTGCACATGTGCCACTGAATTTAAAGTTAAAAAAATACATTCTGAAATAATAAAACATTTCAAAACTGTATTTTTAAATTATGTTCCCACCATTGTCAATTAGTACATGTGCTGATACAAAAACAAACCTATTTATTTTAACAATATATTTCACAGTAGGTGCCAGTAATGTGAACTATCATTTACTTGATGCCTATTCTCTCAAAGACAGTAAAATAAAAGCTTAATCCACATTATTTTACAATCTTTACAATAATTCTTCAAGTCAGAAGTTATCATTCCTTTTTACATGAACACATAATTAACCTGGCAAAGGTCACAGAGTTACTTGGTAGCTTAGCCAGTACTCTGAGTCTAAATTTTAAGGTATTTCTATTACACCCTAATGTCTCTTCATTAAACTTTGAAGCATACATAGAAATGTTATATCTTTATGCAATATTTATTAGAATAAAAATCATACTCTAAATTTTTTATATGTATTATCTGCCCAAACTAAATTGTGAACTCCATGAAAACAAGAATAGTGTCCATTTTACCTTTTATCTCCTCTAATTTTTTTGAAACATGACATGGGAACAAGATAAAAGGATATTCATTTAAGAGCCAAATTGTCATGGTGCAAGTTCGAACTCCTTATTTAATGGTGGAAACTTGACTAATCATCTGTTTCCTCATCCATAAAATGCAGACAATAATCTCATATTGTTATGTGTAGTCAACAATAACAAAGACTGACACATCCAAGGTATTCAACATTCTCTTCTTTAATATCTATCCTCAAGGTTGTATAAGGAAAAGGTCACAGTGCACTTTCTTGGTCCAATTCTCAAATTCTGGGTCACTTCACCCACCACATGGGCAATCCATCTAATGCAGTATTCCACACTGAAATTCACCCATTTCCATTTGACCATTTTATGATGCCTCAAAACATTTATTCCCATAACTGTTGAATTCAATAGATATAAATATGGATGTAATTGGATACATATGGATATAAATATTATGTCACAGAAACCTCACACCTGTGTGCCTTCTCTCATTTGGCCCATTTCATCTATCTTATCCAATTTCCATTTCTCAGAGGTGATCAGCCCTTTTACCAGTCTCACTTTCAATAATTATGTTTTCCTCTATCCAATTTTTTCCCTGTGGCATTCCAGCCGGTCCCTTTATTGCAACCAACTTACCCCACCTGCTTTTCCACATTTTTGGTGCAATTCCAATTATGAAGCTATTTCTTTTTCTTTACGTATATCTAAGAGTAAAAAAATTTTTAAAGGAAATCACTCAGTTACTTAGATTGGTTCCATTATGATTTCATGATATCCAACACCAATAAAAGTCTAAAAGCTAACTGGCACATCTTTTACCTGTCTCTGTTAATTTAATGTCACATGCTCCACACAGACCTCTCCTTTTACTGTAAACCTCTCCTACTTAACATTCTGCTTTTAGCAGCCTACTCTCCATTCTACCTTAAAAACAAAAATAAAAGCCATATAAAAGTATAACAAACACTCACACACATACACATTGTGGTACTACTAACCTGTCCATGTTCGTGTTCTTTTTTAACCAATTTACTGTCTGTATTCATGTTCTTTTTAAATGTACTATTTTCACAATAAAATAGGTGGCTGTTCAGTGAAATTCAAGTAACAATTAATTAGATTTTGTTTCTACTTGCTTATATGAAAAGCTTCTTCTTTAATGATCCCCTCAATTTCCCTCTCTTTGTTTTATGCTCAGCCTCTGCCATCTCTATGGACTCTTTCTAATCATGTTTTACACGTGCACAGTTCACTTCTCTTTTGTAAAACCAATTAATGGAAATCAAAATAGCTTTCCTTTGATCTCATGTTTTCCTCCAGCCACTACCTATTCTCTCATCTTCATCTTCCTCCATTTTTAAAAAATACATGCATATCTGCTTTCTTTATATACTTCCTAATACTTATTCTCAACTTGCTACTATGTAAATCTGGTGTTTTAACCATTAAAGGCCATTAGAAGTATATGCAAATACACACACACACACACACATACACACAGAGAGAGAGAGAGAAAGAGAGAGAGAGAATGACCATTGGTAGTTCTTATTTTAATGCTCTTGTTTGATACATGTAATACCCCATCTTTCAGTGTGACATCATAGTCTCCTTATTTTCCTATAACTTCCTAATTATTCCCAAGCAAGATCAACGTAAGTTCAACCAGCTGATTAAGGGAAGACTGTATAAAATTGTCCCTTGATAGCCTAAATGCAGTTAATTTTTTAACCTCCTTTTTTGATTCTCTCTTTGTCAATTCTCAGGTCCTAGAAAGTGCTTTTTATAAGCTCACTTGAGGACTTTTACAAAGATACTCCTTAATCCGGAAAATACCTGTCATCACAAACACACTCCTGTGTCAGCTCTATTACTCAGTAGTCTCTTTTAATTTGTTAGTGTGCCTTTTTTCTCCTTTTACTCCTACAGAAGTCTCTACTAGCTAAGATATGTGTGCATAACACCAAATGTGTGCCTACCTTTATAATACCAAATGTGTGCCTACCTTGTCATTTGTCTACTTTCTGCAGCAGACTTTTAGTTATGTGACAGCAGATCATTCATTTACTCATTCATTCTTGCATTCAGCAGGCATTTAATGTGCCTAAGGTGAGCTTTATTTTTGTTTTCAAGATAGAACAATGAAGGAACCATACTTAGTACTGGATCGCCTAATTTATTAGATGAGACATATCCTGAGACAAATGAACACACAATTTTGATCTAATATCAGTTATTTTAAGTGCGATAAAAGAAAAGTACAATGTATATATGTCAATGAAACAGTCTTCATTGTTGTAGGATATTATTTCAGGGATATTCACAACCCAGGATTTTCAAGTTAATTTAAAAAACTCATTGGTTCAGCAAAAATAGCAAAATACATTTCACAATCATTGGATTTTAAATCTCTGCATCTTATCTTATCTATTTCTATGATTAAAGGCTGCTGAATGGGATATTTCCCATTTTGCAAGTTTACTTATGCACTTCAAATTTGAAAACAAAAGCTGGTTAATATTGCATCTTGCAGAATTAAAGAACTACTACATGTTGGGGCCAGTCATGTCCCACAGGATTTGCTAAGAGACACATAGAATGAAAAGATAAAGAAAAATAAACTTTTATTAGGCAAAATATCATACTGTAGAAAGTTGTACTCAAGCTAATAGTAGTTGGTAAGAAGAAATCAGAAAACCTTTAGATAAAACTGCCAAGTTTTTATTTTGACAATCACTCTGAATTCTTACTCATAACCATTATTACCTATTTCTGAAAGTGATCTGCAGAAGAAGGAATATAATAAGCAAGTAAAATACAGCAAATTAAATTACACACAAAAATAATTCCTCTTCAACCAAGACTTTGCAAATCTGTATTCCCTCCAGCCCTGACATTTAACACTGAAGATAGCATGAATAGTAGTTAAATACTCTGCTTCTCAGGAGAGAATGTGTAATGCTATTCTTACTCTGTCCACTGGCCTTAAGGAATCATTGTGAAGTTAATATTCATGCTCCTTCTATGTTGACATATATTCTGAAGGTCTGAGAGGAGCCTGGGGTCAGAATCTAGGTAGTGAAGTTCTTGAACTTTCTGTGCCATATCTATTTGCATAGTTTTATGATTTATTAGCCCCTAACTGGAACCTTCTATGCTAATTAAGCATTTTACTCAATACCTCCTATAGTGCGCATATATTTTTCTTAATCTTTCTCTTGTGATGAAAATGGGATTCCTCATTTTTCCAAGTATCGGATATCTTACTAAAACCATATGAGACATCTCCATCCCTGTATACTTTTCTAACCAATCCAATCCATATTAGTTATAATTTCTAAATTCTAGTGAAATGTGTTTTCTTTAACATCCTCTCTTTTACCTAGAATAAATTTTAAGTGGATTATCAAGTCATGAATAAAATGATCTAGAAAAGTATTCCCTTTCCAGATGCACCTTAGAATTTGTAGTGTTTATGTCTAATACTGATATTCCTTCTTTTATTATTGTCAATTAGAACAATATCAAAGATGTAAATATGTACTAAGCAGTTTTAAGTGTCATTGACTTATTTTAACATCTTGGAATGGGCTAGGTTAGGACAATAAGTTCAACTTGAGTGTTTTTTAAAAGTGAGTATGTAATAAAATGATTTATGTGACCAACTTAAATAACCAAAACCTCCCAGGGATGAATCATCAAAGCATTAACAAAATTATTATCTGAGGAATTCTCCCATCTCTGCTCAAGATATAACATCAGGTATAACCAGTGTGAAATTAATCCTTGTTTCTGACATCAAAAAGTAGTAAATGTGGGCATAAACCTCCTTGGTAAACTGTCTTATTTATTCTTACGTTTAGAGTTTTAGATCATCACAGAGATTTTTTGAAAATATCTAGCCATGTTTCTCAATACCAACCTCAGTATAAATACACACAATATAACAAAAACAGCAAAGCAAGTAAACAATTCACAACAAAATAATTGGTCTGTAACACCAATCATTTATTATTAGTTTATCGGAAGCATAATTCTATCAGCTCTATGAACTCTCTCTTTAAGAGAACTCCTAACTCTAGTGCTAGCTGATTAGGTTTATGCTGACCTTAATGGTACCAGCCCAGTTCATTCTGCTCATACGCAGTAAATCAATCACTGTGTCATGGATTCTGCAAAAGAGAAAAGATTTATGCACAAGGTCAGCAAGAGAGAAGGTGGAAAAACAGCTCTCAAATTCACCTCCTTGAAGATAAAGCTCAGTGATATTTATGGGTTAAAGTGAGGTGACCCAAGTTGTGAGGAAAGGTGATTGGCAGTGGGGAAAAACGAAGTAACAGGTTCATTCTGCACAAGTGTAGTCAGTGTTCATGACATTTCATAGGGCATATATATAGAACATCGCAACGTTAGCATGATTTTGAGGGTAAAGTTTTTGGCCCTCTGATATCATGAGTGCCTAAGAAGTGTTATCATGCAAACCCAGTTGAAGGGTCAGTGGTCTCAACTAGTTGGAACCAGACAGGAGTTGGCCAAGTTTCTGAAAAACAACAGAATCAACCTTCACCATTGTCACCAATGAGTGTTACTTATAAAGTAACCAATAAAGGTTAAGTTTCAGTGTTCAGCAGTGAGGCCTTCAGTTACCACAGCCCTTAGCTACAGAGAAAAACAAAACAACAACAACAACAAAAAACAGAGACTGAAAGGACGTAGGGCATGCAGACCTGATCTTATTAACTCCATAGTTTCACTAGGACCAAAGATTATCAAAGAGGAGATGTTTCTATTTTTATTTTTTTACTCCAGAAATTCATCACTGCTTTAAGAGAAAATATTTTCATTTAATGAACTCTATTTATTTAGAAAGTCTTAAGACTATAATTTCTCACCTGTAAAGAAAAGCATATTATCACATGGAAAAAGTTATTGACAATTTCTGTGATTTTTGTATATAGAATAATTCTATTTTCATATTTAACATTTAATTAGTAATTATCGATTATTTATTTAGATAAAGAAGCCATGTAACAACTATGTAGAAAAATATTCTTTCACAAGCAGGGAAAATGGTGAATCTCTTGAGTTTACCTTATTAAACCTTAATTAAAAACCAGCAATTCTCTTTAAAAAAAGATTCAGAGCCTAAGATTATTCCTAATCAGGAAAATATATATAAAATAAGACAACAAAATTTTAAACTGAGAAGTTGAAAAGGCAAAGTTGAAATATAAACTAGAGATTGGAAGGATATTGAAAACCGTAATTTTATTGGACAGAAATTTAGCTTTGTGCTGTGCTGCTTGGAGTGGGGAAGCAAACTTGCTTAGCTAAACAATTATAATAAGAATTGAACAAATACAAAAATATTACAAAATAAAAATAGTCATAAACAATACATTGAGTGATAAAACTTAAAGTATCTTGGACAAAAATCTTGTGAAGTATGCAGTGGTTACTTCATTGCTAATAACATCACACCAAATATCTTTCAGAGGGAAAGCAAGTCTTGGAGGCATGCAATGTTTCTGTACAGGAGCTAGCGTACAGTCCAGTCAGCCTACATAAGTGTTTCTCTGCTGATCTGACATCGATTAGCAGCACATTTAGTGTATCTGCAAATGGATAATAGTTACATGTCACTTAAACATTCCTTCCTGAAAAGATTTTTCCCCCACCACTGAACTTGCAGCAACAGCCACAGCTATTTATATTCAAACTAGTTCAAGATAATCTTATTTTACTGTTTAATATATGACTTCCGGTATAGTAAACATATATATAGTATATATATATATATGAAATGTGTCCTGGGTTTACTTATTAGAGTTTGATTAATCAGCATTTACTTTAAAAATGATGCCAAGACAGCTTTTGTGCTGGTTGCACATATACTGTATTATAACTTGAAGACTCTTAGATGTCCTAGAGAAAATTATAGAATTGAAGTTGGTGAGGATAAGATTGATATAGTTCTGTGAAAGCTGAGTTGTTTAACAGATGCATGTGCCTGTGAGTTAATCCTTCCTCTGCTCAACAGAGATCTCAGAATATTGACTTTAATCTGTTTGAGCAAGCAAGCATTCAGCCATAAAAGCCATAAGGATTTTACTCCATATTTCAGAGTCCTGGTAATATTATACTTAGTATTAGAAAAAAAGGTTAAGTTAATTTTCCATGTATATGCTCTTTATTCAACATAAACTTTCAATCATATATTACAGATTGTCTAAATAATGCACTTACATATTCTTCAAGATACACCATTAATGAACTCTAAAGTAAGCAAATACATTGATATAAGTTATATGAGCTGCTCTTTTTAAGCAGACAAAGGTGAGGAAACTCCTACCAAAAAAAAAAAAATCAAATACTAAAAGTGAGATTTTTTGTTATGTTTATACATGATGCTGTTTTTCAATAAACTATTTAATTTTAGATTTACAGAAAAGTTGTGAAGATAATACAGACATGACCCATATACATTTCACCCAGCTTCTCCTGTTGCTAGTGCCTTACATGATTACGGCACACAACAAGGAAATCAACATTAATATGTTACTATTAATGGAAACCTAGATGTTATTTGGATTTTAGTATGTTCCCCACAAACTGAATATATTATTCAGTAAAAGAATGATTACAAAATTTAGTGGAGTTATGAAAAACTTTTTAATGTATAGGATAAATTACTATTTCTAAACATTTTATAAAGAAGATCATGTTGAGAATCAGATTGCATCATTCATTGTTTTCTTTTAATACCTATGAATATTTATTCAATGTAGATTTCATTACCTGCTGTGAGGAGAGACTATGTTAGGTCTCAGTGAAAAAGTGGCCAGAGAATTACAAAAATCAGGGCAGTTGAACTTGCTATCTGGATTTGGGAAATATAAATCTCCAAATAATTAACTGAACCTCTACAGTGTAATTCTCCAGGTTCAATTACCAAGTAATTTTATCCTAGAATCAATGTTCATTGCCAAAATAACTATTCTAACCTGAGGACTTTATAGGAGTTATGTTTAACAAGGTATGCTAAAAAAGTATACGTTTTAAATGTCATGAGGCTTTAGATAATGTTAGATGTTTTATTAAATTTTTGATAAACCTGATACTAGAAAAGTAGACACTATAATTATGTATGTAAAATTTGTTGTAATTTTTATTCAAGTATTTCTGTTGTCATCTGCAACTAACTGCTTGCAAATACAGAAATAACCTCAGCTAAAAAGGTTCAAAATGGAAGGTGGAATTTTAAATAATCCTATGCCAACCACAGATAATCTAATTCGCAGGTTTTAAAAACCCTTCTTACTTGTTTGGTGTGCTTGTCAGTAAAGACAGACTCAGCACTTACAGTCAAAACAAAGGAAGCAATTGCTTTTCATTCTGAATTTAGAAATATCATTCTAAAGTGGTTTGGAAATCCTGGATGGTTATTGACAAAATAAACATGGGTAAGAAGCAAATGATTAGGTTAGACAATATATTAATAATAGTTAATTTTTATATAATACAAAATTTTTGCATTAAGGGTGCAGGATTTCTGAAATGTAATAAATAAAAATATTTATTTTTGTCTTTATACTGGCTCTTCAACATTTTTTTTTCAAGAGGAAATAATACTTCCCTGCTTCCTAATAAAAAATTTGTACATTTTCATGAATTTTCTTATTACACTCAGGTAATCATAATGTCTTGTGGTGGCATTAAAGTGGACCACAAAGCATCAATTTGGTAATTGGATGTGTCCAATCCCATAAATAAGATATCAATTTGCATTTAAAAAATGACTCCCCTCATTTCTCAGTTAGGACATGGTTTAAAGGGATGTATCTGCTTTTAGGGAAAGGAGTGTGGTAGGTTTCCTTCTAGCTCTGCAAGATCTCCTTGCACTAGAAATTTCTTACTTAGAAACAAAACAACTGAGAAGGGAGATAATATTCCAAGATGTGCACACTTGGATCAACCATCAAAAAAGAGTTGAATTACTCCCTAAAGCAGCCCTGTGGTGGCTTTCTACTGTACTGTATCAATTTAGCCTAATTTAAAATTAAATTTCCAAGAATATCTTATTCCATGTGGTTTGGGGTTAGAGTTGGCCACAGGAGAATTTTTCTTGACATTTGCATAACAAAGTAGAAATAGCATCCATGTTTATGCTCTGAATGTTTCAGTAAGCCAGACATTGTTGTAGCTTGCACATATTGTCCCTGATCTGCCAGGTTACTTTGCTGATGGGCCAGTAGCTGGAATTGCAGCTTTTTAACAGTCCGTGAGATCTCCTTCTTTAACAACTTTAAATCTTAGGCAAGATTTTTAGCTCTGTAGTGAAGGGATCCAGTTTATTGAGTAGGTCATCTGTACCAAACAAATTAGAAGTCGTGAGACAAATAAAGGTTCAATTTGTCCTCATTGGTTGCAGTTGGTTTTTATACCTCTCCTTTCCAGGTTCAACATAAGATGAAAACGTAACAGTTTACCTAAATTGCCTCTCACAAATGTATAGTGTATCGCCTGTAATAATCCCTTTGTATTCTCCAATCATAGGTAACTTTAAACTATCTCTTGACTTGATGTCAGCTATGTCTCAAACATTACTACAAGGTGCATCTTCCTATATCTCAGGAATTACGTATATATATATACGTTCCATAACATATTACATATATATATATATATATGTTCCATATACATACATGTATATATATGTTCCATATACATACATGTATATATATATATATATATATATATATGTTCCATATACATACATATATATATATGTTCCAAATTTCAGGAGGGCTGTAATTTGGCGATTTTCTTTGAAGCCCCACTGACAAAATCTGAAAGATTGGTGGTATCGTATCAGGGATACTCAAACATTCTTGTAAATTTGAAGCCCTTAAAGTCTA
>CAUYQU010000323.1:0-34011 GCA_963574635.1 Cheracebus regulus
GGGGAGATAGCATGGGGAGAAATGCCAGATATAGGTGAAGGGGAGGAAGGCAACAAATAACACTGCCACGTGTGTACCTATGCAACAATATTGTATGTTCTTCACATGCACCCCAAAACCTAAAATGCAATAAAAAAAAAATACAAAAAAAATTTAGCTGGGTGTGGTGGTGCACACCTGTAATCTCAGCCACTTAGGAGGTTGAGGCAGGAAAATGTCTTGAACCCAGGAGATGGAAGTTGTAGTGAGCCAAGATTGCACCACTGCATTCCAGCCTGAGCAACAGAGCAAGACACCAAGAAAGAAAGAGAGAAATACAGGTTAAACCTACAGTTAATAACGTAGACAAATCTAAAATATACAATGTTGAGTGAAAAAAAAGTTACGGCATTTTTCCAGAATATATAAAGTTGAATGGCAAGAAAAAGCAATGCTTTATCATGTCAATGGGCATGTTAAACACAGAAAATTATATTTAATAAAAAACAGATTTTGAGCAGTGGTACCTCTGAGAAAGAGAAATTGGAGAAGTATATGGAATGTCAATGAAATATAGCCAAAGGGAAAATGTGAAGATTTGGTAAATCTAGTTGAGAATACAGATGTTTTCTCTATTATTCTCTTTATTTGTCTGTACATCTGCAACATGCCATAATTTAAAATTAAAAATTATAAATAAAGACAAAAAGTGAAAGCTTCATGCCGAGCTTGCTGCTACAGGGAGAAGTGGTAACATTCTCATTCTCTAAAGGCCACAGTTGACACGTGAGGAGAAAAAAAATAAGGTCTTGCCAATCCCATGAAAAGGAATATAGCTGGGCCCCGTAAGATATGGAAAGCGGTCTCTTCTCTCCCTTCCTCCAACTGGTCTCCAGAGTCTACTTTCTATAAGTTGATTTCCTTCTTCCATCTATCCACCATGGGTCTTACATTATCATGGGCCCTCAAGGCGCCTAGCCCCAGGTCTACATGGCTTTGCAACTCAAGAACCTACACTAACCTCATCTCCGTGTCTCCACTCAAATTCCTGAGAGTATCTGATTAACCCCTGTAAGTCCATGGGTTACTTGGCCTTGGGTCAGATGTCTACTTTAAATCAATTTGCTCTGACTGAGAGAAAATAGAATAAAGAATGATCCCTTTTAGGGGTTTGCAGGTAGGACGGGATTTCAAGAAAGGTTTGGATAAAATAGACACTTCCCCACCCCATCCATCAACCTAGTTTGGGCAGGAATTAGAACAGAATCACAGAAATAAAGAATGTGCGTGAGGCTGAATCAGTCTGGTGTGGTCTTCCCACAGTACTTCTTAAGCGTCCATCTGAAAAGTTGAAAAACGATAATCACTCACATCAGATTTTTGTCATGGACAACAAACTCAACGAACATATGAGAGCCAGAGGGAAAAGTAGCCTCATACAGAGGATGGGGGTGGGGACAGCTGAAGAGCTCATGAGGAGACTACAGACGTGCCAAGGAAATGAAGCCAAATGTGTCCCTGAAGCTGTCCGTGCGGGCATCCGGCCCCAAACAGAACTCATTTTCTCCACCCCCAGTTACTCAGAGGCTCCTTTCTGAAGGTCTTTGCTCAGTAATTGGCACCACTGTTCATCTGCTAGCCAGAACCCTGGGCATCATCCCTCTCCTTTCCTCTCGTCCACCCGGCAGCAACATCCTGTGGCTTCTACCCCCTGAGGGCTTCTTCCACTTGTCACTGCCACCTCCCACCTGTTTCAACCTGTTTCCCTCTCACCTAGTCTTCTGAAAGAGCTATCCCCAACTCAGGCAGAGGAATCCTTAAACACCACCAATCCAATTCACGTTCACTCATCATCACTGCATTTCCACAAGGGGTCAGCCAGTGGGCAGAGCATGGGGTAGACACTGTCTGGGAAAGCCGCAGTGACCCTCGCGTTAGCACTGGGGAGAGACAGCCATTAGAAAGTAAATATGAAAAAGATTTTTATTGTAAGTGGGAGAAGTGCTCTGAAGAAAAAGCTCTATGTGCTTTGAGATTGCTTAATCAGGGAAGCACAGTTTCAATGGAAGCAGTCAGAAAAGACCTCTCTGAAGAGTGACTTTTGACCTGATGGAGTCATAGTTTTCTCCACAAAGCCTTTCATCACTTCCCCTTTTTGAAGATAAAGATAATCCAGGGCAAAGCAGATGTAATTCGGCTTCTGCTTTCCTTCCTGTCTAACTTCCTCTTCACTTTCTCCCCAGCTTTTTCCTCTCTAGCCACCCTGGACATCTCTCTGCTCCCTGAAAATGTCCCATTTCAGGTATGAATTAAATGTCACTTGCTCTAAGAAGCCATCCCAGAGCACCCCCAAGGAGGACCTGCCTGAGTGTGGTGTCATGTATATTGAGCCTTCCTTATACCAAATGCTCTTGTAACCACCTCCTCAAAACCTGTTAAAACTCTCAGCTCCATATTTATAGAGCAATGGCAGTCTTTTTTCTCAGTGTAGCCCCAGGGCCTGGCTTATTAAAGATACTTAACATGTAACTGCTACATAATCAAAGAAAGAAATGAATGACTTCACTGACATGACTTTGTAAAGACCCAGAACCTGAGAATTAGAAAGGACCTCAGAACTCATGTGCTCTTCCTCCCACCAAGTCAGACATGGCAGACGTCACAATCTCTCCAAGCTTTACACCTGTCTCCCTCACTCGGCCGCGAGCTCTTCACAAGCAGGGACAGCGGCTTATTCACTTGGTGTCTCCCTCCTCTGCAGAATTATGAACCAAAGAGCTCCCAAAAGATCATGATCGCCAACCATGACTTAGAAACTTTGTGGGATGAAGCTAGCAAGTGACTTTCTAAAGGGATTTCAGCAGAGCCAACTGCAAATAGACACATCCAGACTCCTCCTGCTGAATTTCCTCGTCTGCATGGTTTCATGGACAGTCACTCCAAGCTTATGGCCACCCTGCCCTGCCTGTCATTCCATAATACCAAAGATTCCCACTTTACAGCATTCCATTTTCTTCCAAGAATCCCCCTCCAGGCATCACACTGTGCCCCTGCTGCTGGCCAAATGCCAAGAGATGCCCTGGGCTTCTCCTCGGCACTGTGATCTCTGCTATAGGGCATTAACAAGGAGCCAAAGACTGGCACACGTGCACTTGCACTCACACACACACACATACCAGCGAGCTCCAGAAATGGCGTTTTCTTCATTTCCCCGTCTTTGGGGCGGCCTCCAGCTTTAAGTCCTCCACTTTTGGCATCAGCCTTTCCCTTTGGGAGAAAGACAAGCAACTTTAGAGTGATATGGAAATCACCCCCTAAACATTTGCAAGCCTTGCAGGACTTGGAGCTGGTCCCAAAGCAAATTCAATCAGCCCTTTCTTCCCCCCACCCCACTTGCTGCCTCCAGCTGAGACCCATCTCATACAGTGAAGCCCAGTGAATGGGTGCACCTGATAAGTCCCGAAAGGCCCCAGCCCCACACCAAGAAAAAGAGCGAGAAAGCCACCACGAGAAAGGAGGAGTGGGGAGGGAAGGAAATGGGGCCAGGCCTGGGACAGCTGCCATACTGAGCCTGCTTTTGACAGAGGCCTCTGCCCGCACTGAGAAGGACCTTCAGCTAAAACATGAATTTACACGGTAAGGAAGTGATCCTGCTGGCCTGTGGGCCCAGTTCCTGAGCTTTTAAAGACTGCAAATGTTCAGCTTTTCAGTGTTTGACTCAGAAAGCCCTAAATCCCTCTGGCTTCTCAGATTAATAAATGATATTTGCAACTGGATACTGTGATATCGGTACTTCTCCCCATCTCTTATCCATAAAAACCTAATTGTAAAGCATTCACTGAATTCGATCCTCTGATGAGACAATGAAATTTCAAAGGATCTATAAAGAGAGGCAGGAGAAAGCCTTCAGCACACAGTCCTATGTGCTCTGAAAATATAACAGTACGTGTGTAATTGTGTCTTCCCTAGCAATAGGAGAATAGGCAGGGTGTTGGGTGTAGGGGAATCAGGACAGGAGACTGACCTAATGAATATAAGGGTGAACATTGGACCCTAATTCCACAGGGCAGGCACCCAGGACAAAATCCAAGGTGTTGTCCTAATCTTTTCTAATATTGATGGTTAAGCAATACTTTTTTCCAGCTGCCCATAAACTCCCTGACTGCTGTCAGTACACTCTAACCCAGGATTTCCCTAGCAAAGCTCCCACTAAATCTTGTTACCTCAAAATAAGTGTCAACATATTCTGAGGATTCGTACACCCTTAAGTGAGGTCGCTCCCCACACTTTGTCACAGTCCAGGCATCTAAAAAGAGTGATTCCGAGGGGAATTGAAAATCCAGATGATGAAACACCTCCCATTGTGCAGGGTTAGAAAGCTATCTGTAGCCTCCAAGGAGCAACAACGTGTTATGTTGTGTTGCGTTGAGTTCTGTTGTGCTTTTTGGTTGAATCGCGCCTGTGTGAGAGAAATGAAACATGAGCCTTGAAGCCAAACAGTCACGAGTTTTATGCCACACTGCTATTTTGTGACGTTAAACATAACACTTAACTTCTTAGCGCCTTGGTTCTCTGGGGGTAGGAATAGGGGTAGGAATGGGAATAATACTTCTTTTGGTTTATAGGGTTTTAGGCTCATAATTGTTGTTATCAACAACATCTGGGTTTGGGGAGAGCTGCTGTGTTCTCCACAAAGTCCCTGTGGTAGGTAAAAGATCTGGAAAGCCTGCCCTGAGCAGGTGAGGCAGTGCATCACTAGGACACACACAGGCACCAGAACCAGAAAGCCATATTTGCTGATCCTGACTGGTAAGTGACACAAAATCCTCGTGAATAATACATGATGCCTCATGTGTAAACACAGATATCATTCAAAGCAACCAAGTCATTTCCCAAGTGTGCTTCAGTGACTATCAACTATGGATTCCCACTTAGCTGCAACTTCTGATTTCCTAAATAAATCTTCTGTCTCCCAAAAAGAAGACTGAAAATACATCTCTACTTCCCCCTCAAAGACAGTCATCTCTGAGAATGGACAGGGAGGCCCCGAGAGCACTGGTTAGTGACACTGTCCTGTGGCGGGGGTCCATCCCTGCCGCTGCTGCATTCTCACAATGGAGACACTCCCAAACCCAGAGCCTAGGCAGACAGCTCGGGTCACCTTCATTTCCGGCCTGCAGTCTGTTTCACTCCTTCTGGCCCCTTCTGCAGGAGCCCAAGGATGCAGCTGTGTTTGCACTAACATTCCTGCAGGGGGGAGAGAACATTGCTGCAAGGCAATAAGAGGACGATAATTAAAACAAACAATAAAATGAAAATTTCATCAGCATTTTCAAAATAGGAGTTTTCAACCAGCAGCATTTTGCACAGAGCTGGGACAATTCCATTTTGGCAGACATCCTAAATCCTTTGAAGCCGGGAGACTATCGTGTCCTTTCAGGAGAGGAGTCCGGTGGGGAGCTCGGGGAGCTGGCCAGGAGAGAGTCTGTTGCTCATGGCCTGGGTCTTCCTTTTGCTGTGAGTTTGAACTATGCTGCTTTTGCAATGAGATTTTGAGCACTCTGAAGTATCATGCCTCTAAGAGGCAGATAGGAAGGAGAGGGGACATGCACTGGGCCAAATTGAGCCAATCATCTCTGCTTTGGGAGATCAGACAAATCCAAGCCAACTGGCTCCTGGGAAGATGTATCTAAGCCAGACAGGACAAGGCTGAAACAAAAGCTAAAGAATTCAAAAAGCACGAAGGTAAAAGCCAGCCCTAAGAGCCAGCCAGCTATCCTTCAGCAGAGGCAGTCAGACCAGAGAGTAGAACTTCCAGGGTTCAGAGCTGGCAGTATAAAAAAAAGAAGGGAAGTGGGAAGAAGCCAGGGAAGGGGGAGAAGAGGGGGAAGACAAAAGCAGAGGAAGCCTCCTGGATTTTCCAGAATGACCTCTGGTGACCACAGCGAGTAGCCAAGAGAGCAAGCTGCTGCAGATGAAGTCCAGTCCAGTCCTAAGGAGCAGATGTCTTTATCTTCTGAAGAGCTAGAGTCTGCAGCCCAGCTGAACTGCGGCAGAACACAGGGACAGACGGCCACTGAATGAGGTGCTCGGCTATTGCTGAATGGGAAAGCCGAGGCCCCCTCTATAAGGGGAGACACTCCCAAGTGAAAGTCTGACGACCAGAAACCTACCAGCTGTTTTTAAGTTTGCTTTGTGTTCTTCGGTTTCCTTTTCAGGTAGGTTGTATGTTTAAAAACCAATTTTCAACAAGCAAAAGACAAATATCGTCATTAAACAGTGGACAAAGGACATGAACAGACAATTCTCAAATGAAGGCATACAAGCAACCAACAAACATGAAAAAATGCTCAGCATCACTGATCATAGGAGAAACGCAAATGAAACCACAGTGAGACACCATCTCACACCAGTCGGAATAGCTACTATTATCATTAGTTTTTTTTTTTTTTTAGAGATGGAGTCTCACCCAGGCTGGAATGCAGTGGTACAATCTCAGCTCACTGCAACCTCCGGGTTCAAGTGATTCTCCTGCCTCTGCCTCCCTAGTAGCCAGGATTACAGGTGCACGCCACCATGCCCAGCTAATTTTTTTTTGTATTTTTAGTGGAGACTGGGTTTCACTATGTTAGTCAGGCTGGTCTCCAACTCCTGACCTTGTGATCCTCCTGCCTTGGCCTTCCAAAGTGCTAGGATTACAGGCATGAGCCACCATGCCCAGCCCAGAATCGCTATTATTAAAAAGTCAAAAAACAGCAGACGCTGGCAAAGTTGTGGAGAAAAGAGAACATTCATACACTATTGGTGGAAATGCAAATTAGTTCAGCCCCTGTGGAAAGCAGTTTGAAGATTTCTCAAAGAACTAAACATAGAATTATCCTTTGACCCAGCAATCACATTGCTGGGTATATATCCCTGTAAATAAAATAAGAATTCTACCAAAAAGACACATGCACTCTTATGTTCATCACGACACTCTTCTTAATAGCAAAGACATGGAATCAAACTAAGCACCCGTCAGTGGTGGATTGGATAAAGAAAACGTAGTACACATACATACACCTATGCAGCCATAACAAAGAATGAAATCATGTCCTTTGCAGCAACATGGATGCAGCTAGAGGCCATTATCTTAAGTGAATTAACACAGAAACAGAAAACCAAATACCATATGTTCTCACTTGTAAGTGGGAGCTAGACATTGGGGACTCATGGACATAAAGATGGCAGCAATAGACACTGAGAACTACTAGAGGGGGAGGAAGGGAGGGAGATGAGAGTTGAAAAACTGCCTATTGGGTACTATGCTCAGTACCTGGGTGAAGAGTTCTTTTGTACCCTAAATGTCAGCGTTACATAATATACCCTTATAACAAACCTGCACATGTAGCCCCGAATCTAAAATGAAAAAGAAACCTGATTGTTTTATTACTAAAGCAATATAAGCCATATGCACTCTCAGCAAAGAGGAAAAATTAAATACTAATTATCTATACTCTCCTCCACCTCCTGAAATAACCCTTGTTTATATGTTGGTGTCTACCGTACATTTCTTATATATCTATATAATAATTATTGTTACAAGTTCAAAATCATAAGGTACAATTTATTTGTAACCTTCTCTTTCCACCCGAAATATCATGATCACTCTTCTTTGTTGCTTCTGTCTCAATCAAAACTTATTTATGATAAATGAAACTCACTAAAACTAGATTCGGCCAGAGGGAATTCATCATATGAATCAGAAACCTCATAGAACCCGAAGAATGACCGCTGGGACACAGGCTAGCACTGAAACACCTCCCTGACATCCCAGGGCATGGCGTCCTGTCACTCTGTCTGCTCAGCAGTGCCCTCTCTGCAGCCCAGGCCCCTGCTTCTGTGTGTAGCAGCAGGCAGTGGCCTCCCAGCCCACCAGCTCCACTGGGCCTCGTTCATCCTGAATGCAAAACACCAGCCTACTAAACTCCCAATTTCAAACGCCCAAGGTTGGTAATCCAGCTGGCCTGGTTTATGTCATCTATACACCCTTGAAGTAATCAGCCATGGCTGGCGGGAGTGGGAGAGGCAGGGAATTGGTCCGCCAGGACATTAGAGAAGTGGACTCACTTACAAATGTTATTTACTGTTCCTTCAAAGGATATGCCAGAAAAACAGCTTGTATTAGTCAGGGTAGACCAACTGCTATTTACAGAAACCCCAAAGGCTTATTTCTTGCTCTCATCCCAGTCTACTGTGGACCAGTAGGGATGGTCGGGGATGGGAGTGGGGGTCAGGAGGGTCCTTCAGAGACCAGGGCTCCTTCTATCCCTGGCTCCCCTATTTTGTACTGTCTTAGAGGCCTCTACTGGGCCTTTTGAACTCAAAAACTTAATCATGTCTGATCCATTTGCTTCCAGGCAGCTCCATTTGCAAAGCAAACACTCTCAAGGTTCTTTCCTAGACATAATTCTAAAATGTGCTTGATTTCGTTGTTTCCCCTCTTGCTCTCCTGCCTCTCTTGTTCTCAGCAGCTGTCTTGAGACTATGTGGAACAATAGGCTTCAATGGGACAGCCACATCCAAATCTAACTTTCTGCTACAGGACTAAATCACTTTGTTCAACTGAAACACGTTAATGGGTCTCTGTCTCGATGTTTCTCAATCCCATCCCTTACTGTTAAAGAAGCAGTCAGCTTTCCCAAACCCTCTGTGGGAGACGATTTTCCCAAAACTGGCCATTGCCACAGCCATCTTGCCAGTGTCGCATGTTCTCTCAGAGCCTTGACCCTCAGCCCATCATGAGATGGAGCCTAACTCCCCTTGCTCTGCATATGGGCTGGCCTTAGTGACTTGGTAATAATAATTGGCATGGGGCAGAGGCGACACCATCTGACCACGAGGCCAGGTGGTAAAGTGATACAGCTTCTGCCTGGCAACTCAGCCGCCATGCTGTGAGGAAGTTCAAGCAAACCCACATGGGGAGACCAAAGGGAGAATTCTACGTGGAGAGGCACTGAGGCCCCAGGCAACAGCCAAAATCAGCTGCCAGACACACAAGCGAACCCGCCTTCTGACGATCCTAGCCCCCAGCTTCAAGTCTTCCAGCAGAGCCCCAGATATTGTGCAGCAGAGACAAGTTGTCCCTGCTGTGTCCTGCTGGAATTCCTGATGCACAGATGCCAGGAGCATAAGAAGTGTCTTATGCACTACGTTTTAGGCTAATTTGTTACATAGCAATAATGGTCAGAACATGTTTGATGCACCACACTTTTGCATTCTTCTTACTCCCTTTTTATTTTTCTTTTAAATCAGCTCATTCTTTCCTAACTTCCTTCTTCTCGTGGTGCTTTGCCAAAGGCAGACAATAGAAGCCCACCACACATAAACATACACACACTGCTAACGTTCTATTTTCTAAACACTTCCCCTAGTGCTAAAATCTCAGGCACATGGTCTCACTTCCAGATCATCGCTGTGAAGTTCTACCAAACACTTTGCCACAGCAACACAGGGCTTGCCAGCCTTCCAGCCTCCAGCATGTGTCTCCTCACCACCCACAGCCTGACTATTAAGCCAATATCCCATGTTTTAGGCATTTTTATTATAGAAGCACCCACTTCTGGCATCAATTTCTCTATTATTCAGGGGAGACTAAGTTCTGTAGCTAAGAATCCCATCATTCAACGGTTTAACACTATGCAGTCTTGTCACTCACAGTGCAGTCCCACATGTGTGGGAAGGTCACAGCTCCCACACAGGGATTGTCTGTCTAGCAGATTCTCCATCACCAGTGCTCAGCAGCCTCCCCTGGGTCTTGTGCGTCCTGCCAGTGTGGAGGATCATATGGCTGGTGCCTGAAAGGAGCATGCATCACCTCATTTCACTGGCCTCAAACAGCCCACATTTCTCTGGCCACAACTCAGTCGTATGGCCCCACACAACTATATGGAAGGCTTATGTCAGCTGTGCCCCCAGGAAGAAGAAATGAGTTTATGAGCATCTAGCCATCACACTTCCACCCTGCCGAAAGCAAGGCTGAAAGTCCAGGCACAGTAGTGTCACCCTATGTCTCTGCCCTGACTGCCCCCTTCCCAGAGTCCCTGCTCTGTGGGAGCCAGGCCTTCCAGCAGCTCATTCCTAGGGTCTTGCTCAGGCTTGTCTAGGCACTACTATGGTGGTATGCAGAATGGCATACCACCAGAGATGGCCACATGCTAACCCCAAGAGTCTGTGCACCAGACACCTAGCATGGCAAAAGGGGCTTTACAGCTGTAAATAAGTTTAAGCACTTTGAGTTATCCTGGACTGTCCAGATAGGCTCTATCTAATTACATGAGTTCTTAAAAGCAGAGAAACCCGTCCCGGCTGTGGTCAGAAAGGAAGATGTGGTCAGAGAGATGCAAGGCTGCCAGCTTTGAAGACAGAAGAAGGGGGCCATGAGCTGAGGAACTCCAGGGGCTGGAAAGGGCAAGTGAAGGCAGAAAGGACATTCAGAGTGAAGCACAGCCCTGCTGACACCTTGACCTTAGCTCAGTTGGACTTCCGACCTACAGAACTGTCTGATGATACGTTTGTGTTTTAAGCCCTGAGTTTGTGATCATTTGTTATGGCAGCAATAGAAAACTAATACAGCCAGTGACTGCTCTCAGCTAGAAACTCTGAGTCTCACACTGCAACAACACAGAGTGCCCAGGGCCCCAGTAGAAATACACTCCATGTTCGCATACTAGCTTCTGCAGGACTCTGGTCGCCTTCTCCACACCCACAGCTCCACCCCTATTCTCCTTACTTCCCTGTACGCAAACTTCTGAGACTCAGGCCACCAGCCCTAAGGAGGCACTCTGAGCCACCCAGTCAGCACATGTTTGTCTCAAAGCCCCTCCCTGCTAAGCCTGGCCTGTGGCAGAGCAGAAAGACTGGAGGCCAGCCAGGGATCACTGGTGCTCTGGCCAGAGGCCCTAAAGCCAGAGTCAGCAGATCCAGCTGCACAAAGACAGAGGGATGTGCTGGTGTGTCCTACACATGACCACAGGAGACACAACCCTGGGCAGCGCTGGTCAAAATATGATAACGTGACCGCCATTCTCCCTACCACCCTCAACAACTCCCCTCAAGAAAGGGTTGGAAATGATCCCCCCAGGAGTTATGATAGGGGAGAGCATAGCACACCATACACCCTCACTCACATGCCCAGGGAAGATGGGCTCTGTACAAGAACCTATAGTTTAAGCCAAAACAAATAAACAACATGTGGAATTTTAGGCAGGCACGAGGTGAGAGGAGGATTATTGTGTCTCCAGGTTTTCCCAGGATGTCTTCAATAACCAATATGTTACCTGCCCACCTGCAAATGAAGTCTAGACGAGCATGAAAATAGGCACAGTTCTGGGGGGAAGAGAGGAGTAAGGAGAGCTAGGCAGAAGGAAAGTGAGGTAAGAACTGAAGACAGGCATGGAACTGGGTAATACTCAGGCTAAAGGAGGGGAAAGGAAATATGTGGGGTTAAAAGTGTGCTTGAAAGTCTATGAGTGGGGTGGGAAGAGAGCAGAAAGCAGCGGGAGGCAGCATGGCGGCTGAATCTGCACAGGGGCAAGGCTCCTGTTTCACAGGACTCTGGTATGCAGTTAGGTTGCAGTTTCTGCTACCAGAGCAGGGCAGGAGCCACACACACAACGCACCCAGCAGCCTCCCACCCGAGAGCCTCTGCTGCTCCTTCTGGAGTCACAAGCTCTGGAATCCCCCTTCTCTCCACTCCTGGTCTCTCTTGGACCCATCCTCTTTGGAGGTTTTTCCCCAGTTCCCAGGGAAACACCCTCCCCACCCACTCCAACCATTCCCTGAATGGGACAGATGGTGGCCTGGAACCACAGAAGCTTCTCAACTCTGTAAAGTCTTGAGATGTTCTCCCAACAGCCCTCCAAGTCTTAGAGCAGCCTCTCCAGATCTCTGGGGAATTCCTGACACCAGCCCTCTGATGAGCCATAAAAATTGATTAGCATAATTAGATCAGACATACTACGATATCATTATGGTCTCCTCTGCTGTCTGTCCCTTCATTAATAAAACACTAACTAAGAATGCAACTGTCTAGTCCTGTCTCTGCTGGCCCTGAAGGAGGTCCTGTTGGAAAAGAGATAGTAGGACTAGCTAGTGACTTCACTGTCTCAGCACTCCTGTTCCCTCGCCCCTCTTCTCTCTGCACATGTCTGCTCCAGCCTGGCTGGACGGGGGACGAGCAGGCCTGCTGGGCACCAGGTCCCTGCGGAAGGAGAACTGCACAGTGAAGTTGGAGAACCAAAGCAAATCCTGCAGGTCAGAGACAGCTCAGGAAAAGACTTTCCCAAGGCCAAAGGCACGTCCATCCTAGACAGCGTCAGAAGCCAAGTGGGTGTGGCAGGCTTGGCAGCACGTGTAATCTAGAGACTGCAGCAACTGCGACTGTGAAGGAATATTCCAGGCTGACCCATAGACAGCAGTATCAGGGGAGGTGAGAAGTGAAGGTGCCTTACACATCATTGGGGTCCCTCCGTTTAAACGAAAATTATCAATGGGCCTTTGTGCCTCAAAGCTCCTTTTGGTTTCATCTCTATTCCAACCCTCAATGCCCCAAATTTTGGAACTCTCTTAGAATATTCTACTGAGAAAGAAATCTCATTATTTCATGAATAAACAGGCTGAGGCCATAAGACTTTCGGGCTTGAGGTGATCCAGCCAGGTGGAGTGGATGGAACCTGCTGCCAGGGGTCCAGTGTCCTCTCGGCTGCACACACACATGACTTTCCAAGGAACCTGGTAGGAAAGAAGTGGAATAAAACTGAGTGTTTTACAGCAAAAGCCATCCTGTGCTTTCTTACCTAACAGAGGTACCATTTCATGACCTCTGGAATAAAGGGTCAGGTTCAAAATGTATCAACAGTGCAAAGACAATAAAAGGCACAGTGATTTTCTCTTATGAGAACTGGTGTCATTAACAACAGCTCTAACAAGTGGAAGCACCATTTACTGAGCACTTCCATCAGGCCCGGCCCCTGCCAAGTGGTTCTTCATGCATGCTATTTGTTAATCCTCACAACAGCCTTGTGAGAGATGTACTGTTATTGTCCCATTTTCCAAGGAGAAAACTAAAGAACAGAAAGATAAACTGCCTCTCCCAAGCTACCCAGTTGGTAGAACATCAGGCTGGGACTCCAACCAGCCCTGGGGGTGCTAAGGCCATCTGCTTCACTGCAGCTCCCACAGCCTGGGTGCTTGTCTTTAGCCTCAGTCTTGCAGACACCTCCAATTCATTCTCCCAACAGGGCGCTACTGAATGCACCCTGAGTTTCCTGCACGGCACTACTCTAGGCACTGGACTCCTCAGCAAATGGAGCAAGCAAACTCTCCGCTGTCTTTGTGAAGCCCAGCAGTGCTGGGAGACAGATGATGAACTCAAAAATTAGAAAAGTGCACACTCTGTTGGAAGGTGGTGAGGATGAATGCTATGGGGGCAAGAAAGGGGTAGAAGAGAAATGCAGAGCAGTCTAATTTTAAATAGGGTGTTCAAGGAAGGCTCGCCTAGAAGCCGACGTTGGAACAAAGGTTTGAAAAGGTTACGGAGTGTGCACAGGGTATAGAGGTTGTTCCCAGAAAAGTTCTCTCCTCTCAGACCTGGAAGATCCATCCTCATTTCATAGAATCCCAAAATGAAATACAAGATATGTGACAGTGGCCGGCACATGGTAGGTATTCACCATATGCCCCTTTCCTTTCCTTCTAATGAGGATAGGTTTTCCTTCTAGAAAAAATACTTGAAGAGAGTTTAGAAATGTGGGCATCGAAGAGCTGGAAGAGAGATAAAAGGGCTTTGAGAACAAAGACCCATTGATAATTCTCAGTTAAGCAGAGGGACTCTGTCAGCCCTGTAACAAAGATCAAATTAAAGACACTTCCTTGTCTGCCATAATGGGGTGAATGGTGTCCCCTAAGTAATCATATGTTGAAGTTTTGATCCGCAATATCCCATAATGTGACCTTATTTGTAAATAGGGTCATCACAGATGTAATTGCAGTCACACTAGAGTGGAATGGGCTCCTCTCCAATATGACTGGTGTCCTTATAAAAAGGAGAGATTTGGACAGAGACAGACACACAAGGAGAACATGGCATGGAGATGAATGAAGAGGCTGGGGTGACATAGACAAGTCAAGGAACACCAAAGGTTGCCAGTAAACCACCAGAAGCTAGGTGAGAGGCGTGAAGCAGCATCTCCCTCCTGGCCCGTGGCCCTGGGCAGGAGCACCCCTGCTGGCACCTTGATCCTAGACTGCCCATCTCCAGAACTGAGAGACAGTTCATTTCTTTTGTTTAAGCCACCCAATTTGTGGTGCTTTGTTATGCAGCCTAGCAAACTCACAACCTTCCAAGCCTATTGTTTCTGATGTCTCATTAAACTGTGAGAGAGGACTGCTCAGGGAAAAATAATTTACGTACACTTGAGGATGTTACCTTGGAAAGAACTTTAGGCGCTGATACTAGTATTTGGAACTGACTAGAAGCAAATGGTTGAGAAACCTCCCAAGTTTTTGAGGGAATTGAATACCAAAAAAACTGTTTCTGGCCTAAAAGAGCCCATGAGTGAAAAGTGCCCATTAGTCGGAAGCAGATATATGCCCAGATGCCCCCAGTTGGTGTCAGATGTGACATGGATGGGGGTGGACAAGGAAGCACCTTCTCACAGGGCCTCTTGCAGGACGATGGACAAGGACATCCCTCACAGAGAGCAGAGGCGGGTCTCACCACACAGCATTCCCACTGCCAGGGTGGCGCTCCTCACATTGCCACCAGCAAAATTCCATCCCATCCCTAGATGTGTGTGCTGCCCACAGACACTGGCCAGCTTTCTCCTCCTTACACCCCAGTTGTATCTTGAGGGCAGACAAATTGCTTTGCTAGCTTGCAGCACAGCAGACGTTGAAAACCTGCAGGAGGCTTGAGGGATGGCCAGGGTGTGTGAGCATGTTCTGCACAGAACAGAGAGCAACACAGGTATTTGGCGACCAGAAGGGTGACTGGCAGTCGAGTTTCCCAGCTGTGCCCCAGCATTCAGCTTTCTGTTTTGCTCCTTTCTGGACACACAGCAAGGCTGCCCTCCCTTGTCCTGAAGCATGGCCTCTCAGGACATGGAGCATGAGTGACAGTGATGGGTACCTCTTCCAAGTCAAGCCTTCTAAAGGGGGTCTGCAGTCCCTCCGCTCTCTTTATCCTCCCACCATCTAGAGAAAGAGGCAGCAAGGTCCTTGGAGCTCACAGGACCACACGATGAACAATCCTAAGTGCCTGAGCCATCGTGGGATGGAACCCCATCTGCTGATCCAAAATGCCACATCGAACTGTCACACAGGCAAGAAAGAAATGTCAGAGCCACCAAAATTTCGGAGCAGTGTTACCTTACCTAATACAGGCGGCCTTCTGAATGTGCAAGTTTCACATCTGCAGATTCAGTCAACTGTGAATCAAAAACGTTTTTAAAAAATAACAACATAACAATAAAAATAATACAAATCCTAAAATACAGTATAATAACTACTTCCATAGCATTTGCATTGCATTGGGTATTATAAGCAATCTAGAGATGATTTAAAGTATATAGGAGGATGTGTATAGGTTACCTGCAAATACTATCACATTTCATATCAAGACTTGAGCATCTGTGGATTTTGGTATCTGTGGATACCAAAATATCTTCCTCAGATGGAGGGACAACCAGATATGCAGCAATTCAATCAAAGTTGGGGATGGCAAGAGCTCCTCTGTCAAGAGGCATCATGGTGTCACGAGGTAAGCCCTGGATCAAGATTCGGTTCTAGAGTCAGCGCTGCCATTAACCACCCAATGACTAGAGCAGGTCAGGGGACTTCCCTGGAGAAGGCAGGTCCAATCCGGAAGTGTGGTTTTCAAACTTGCTCCTCCTTAGGGGTGCAGCAGTGGGGTGGGCCCAGGGCTAAGTGGGCAGGGCTTCAGACAACGCCTCCCAATGGCCAGAATTGCCTGGTCTTGACTGTGAGGCATCTGTGGGCTGCCAGGTGTGATTTTTATCTGAGGGAATGAGAGTACGATGGTGTGATGACAAGAAGGACATCAGAAGCCCCTGTGCCAAGGGCGTCTCTGAGGACCTTTTGTTTGCCTTGGGCAATCAAAAGCTTCCCTCTCTCTTGGTCCTACTCACCCCAGTCCCCAGTGGGTCATGCCACAGAGTCAGAATGTAAACCCAGCTCCCTGAAAATCGGATCTGAGCAGGCACTCAACCTGTCCTCTCAGCCCTGCCAATGAGGAGCACTGGGCACTTCTCAGAGAAACGGGACAGAGCAAGGCAGTAACAAGCAGAGGCCCCAGAGTGGGCCAGACATCCCCCTCCACCGACTGCATGGCTCCACTAAATCCTGTGATCCTGCACAACAAGCAGTGTCTTCCCTTTGATGAGCCTGACAAAGCTGAGGCTCAGAGCGATGTTCAACCTGCCCAAGGTCACGCTGCTAGGTGGCACAGCCAGAAAGACAACCCATATCTGGCCAACTCCAAAGCCCTTCCTGCCAACCCAATGCCATGTCCACATTCCCTCCATCTGGTCAGTGGAAGGGCCTGGTGCTGAGTTTTCTTTCTGCCCCCTCACGTGCCCTCACTGCACTGTCCTTGACCACCAGGACAGAAAGGAGCCCCCTCCCCCACAACCATCAGGAGCTGCTCTGGAAGGCCATGCCCATGGCTGAGCACAAGGGAGGACCCGGGCTCTGGGGTAGGCCGTTCCTTGCTGCCGTGGAAACAGTGGACATAGCCGCAGACCTATCTGCCCTCTAAGGAGTGCTCAGCACTCTTCATATGTAAATATCTCAAATATTCACTATGCTTTAAAGTAAATGTGCATATTTTTATTTCTTGGTATGAAGCCATTTCAGCATTACCCAGGGAATCTTGGTTGACCACCCTCTGCTATTTGCCCGTTTGTGCTTCATTCCTTCCTTCTCTCCCTCCTTCCTTCCTCCCTTTCCTCCTTCCTTCTCATTTTATTTAAAATTTTTGTCACCCTAAATATCCTCTGCTGTCAGTCTATTTAAGCTCTTAGACTAGGTTAACTAATTATAATTGCAAATTTCCTGGATAAAGAACATAAAAAATCATTTTAAAGTCAAATAATTATTTTATTGTCCTCTCTTTTACATTGCCCAAAAGTAATTACAAATCAAGATTTAGTTGAGAGCAGGAATACCCAATCCTAACAAGGAGCATCCCAGTCTATGGGATACAGTCATGTGCACAGACTTTTTCAAGGGTCACCTCTGTGGCACAGGCTCAGGGCAGCTGTCATTATCGCCATTTAACGGGTGAGGAAACTGAGTCTCAAATATATTAAGTTAATTTCTTGAAGGGATGCAAAGTAGCTTTAAAACAAAGTTTCCTGAAGACCCCTTTGCCCATGGCTCTTTGACCAGGCCCCAGGGCTGGTGTGGGGTAAGGGCCTACCCTCCTGTCGGCAGGACTTCCCTGGGCACCGGAGGCAGCCCTCCTTCCTGACTCCTTCCTGTATCTGCCAGGTCTCCGCTTAACCCTGAGCTCTCCTCTCACATTTAGTTGACAGAAAGTGAAATTACAGGTCATTTTTCATAACTTTAACAAAGACCAATTCTTCCCAAACACCAAAAAGAGAACTGTAACACCAAAAGGTGTTTTTTTCCTAAAACCCTTCCAAGTACTCCAAGGATGGCGTGGTCATCTTGAAAGGGTGCTTAATGTATCTCCGTGTCCTCAGGCCCCTCGCCCTTGGCCTCTGGATGGAGACACCCTGCACCCTCCTCCCACCTCCCCTGCTCCCCACACCACTCGCCCACAGACAAGTCCAGCCCAAAGTCTGAGGAAGAGCAAAAAAGTTTTAGCATCAGAATCCTCCAACACATGACTTATTTAGTGGCATGGGTAACATGGGGGTGTATTTCAGTGTTTGGGGGCAAAGATTGAACTTAGAAGAGGGCTTGTCTTGGAATATTAATATCAGAGGTGGGGATGGAGCAGATGAGGCAGAGAAAGCCAGAGAGGGAAAAAGAGCTGTCTCCTTCTGTCAGGCGCGAGCTCTGGAGCAATAGAGATATACTGGGAGTTCAATTTCTGTTTGTCTGAGCCAGGGAGAAAATCTAATTAAATATGGTGTCTGAGTTTGGAGAAGCTAGAATGGTGCTGGAATATAAAGTGTGGCAGCTACCCATAGATCAGAGGGCAATATTAATAAACCCACAGAAAGGGACAGGATCCGCTGGTGGTATTGATAAAATGCAATGCAGAGACAAAACAGGCTGGGGAATATTGCATGATAATGCCAATAAAAGCACACAAGGGATGCCACCCCCACTGTGGTGGACCTGGGACCGCTGTTGCAGGAAGCTCGGTGCACAGCATCAGGCCCCTTCCCTCTTCCTCTTTCTCCTCCTCTTCACACTGACTCTGGTCTCACCTCTGCTTCCCACAAACATGCGAACTCAGCATCAATGAGTTTTCCAAGAACTACTGAAGCCAGGACAGGAGATGAAGAATTAACAAGAGGGATACATGAGTCTCCATTTCAACAGAGAACGTTTGAGGAAGGATGAAAAAATAAAAGCTGCACAACTCCTTTCTTTGCAAACTTCCAGAAAGCGCTGGTCACATATTCGGCTCACAAAGAGAAGAGACTTGCATGGAGGCTGAACTGTCTTTTGAAAGGCCTTTCCACAGAGGTCACTTGAAGGCAGCCGTCAGCCTCCATGCAAGACTCTTCTCTATTTAAGCCGGATATGTGACCAGCCCTTCCTGGAAGTTTGCAAAGTGTTAGACACTCACAGAATTCCCCAGCCCTCTGACACGCCCAACCCAAAGCAGGAACCCTGGGGGCGTGCAGTTTTCAAAAAACCTTTTTTTAAAAAAAAAAAAACCTTGAAGGTGTTGGGGTATAGTTTCAGGGTGAAATCCCCTTGGAACCAGTTGGCGCTTTGTCATAGATCTTCTGTCTTCTCAAGAACTGTTCACCAAGGGGTTGGATATGGGGGGCTTTTCCTGGTGGACGGAAGCACCACCACGGCATCCCTCCCCACTGTGCACCCCAATCTTTCTCACGGACCCTTAACACAGTTGCAGGGAGGCTCTCAGATCTTAATTGAATTAATATCGTTCTTTTGTCATCTGCACTTAATTGCCGTCAGCTGGTATGTTATGACTTCGCCCGATTTTCCTAAGCTTTCTGTGTTATAGCTAGCATCTGCCTAGAGTATTTTCAGCAATTATTAGTGTGTATTAATCTGTGCAGTCTATAATGCTGCATTTCCAGGGATTACATGTGTGACCATAACAGCAGTGGCTCTCAACAAGTCCATTTCTGCTTAGATCTGATACAGCTTTGAATCTATACCTCAACTTCCCCATATCTTACCTCCACGGACAGCAGCAGCCTCTTCTTTGGAACTGAATTTGTATCAAAAGGTTTCTGTTGAAAGCCAGCACTTGCTGGCTACGTGTATTCATCCCTCTAGTCTCTGAGCCTCCATTTTCCAGTCTGTTGAATGGGAATAATAATCATTTCAACCACTCTGAATGGGCTGTGAGGATTAAGTGAGGTCATCTATGAGGAGAGTGTTCTTCGAGTTCTGAGAATGTTGTCTGATGCTTGCCTGAAGAAATAGAAATCCATTCAACACTCAAGAGAGGCCTGATTACTGTGACAGCAGCTCGTGCGCCCTAACTTCAAGCGGTCCTTATCAAACGTGTCACTTGACCTTGACAATATCTGATAAGGTCTGGGGACACCATTTCATTTTACAGATGAGATAACTGCATCCTAGAGCCCGACAAGAGATCTTTTCGGATGCAAACATGATCATGTCCTAGCCGCGGCTTTAAACTTCCACCTTGGGAAAAGGACAACCTGGAATTGTAATCGGAGCCTACAGCCAGGCTCTCCTGGATGGATCACTGGACAGCTCCTCCTGGGCAATCAGCACTCCCGCTCCACACAGCTCTGTTGCCTTGTCCTATGGGCTTAAGATCACTCAAGTCGCATGGCAGCATCCAGTCACCTCTATGCCCTTGCTCCCTCTGCTGCAGCCACAATGGATGATTCTTTGACAGGCCAGGCCCACCTGTGCCTCAGGACTTAGCACATACTGTTCCCTCTGCCTGGAACTGCCTTCCCCAGATACTTATGGCTCACTTCCTTATCTCATTGAGGCCCGTCCCCAAATGTCTGTCACCTCCTCAGCAAGGCCATCAGTGACCACGTTCCATCAAAAAGCAATTGTCAGCCATCCTCTCCACTCTGCTTTACCATTCTCCAAAGCACAGAGCGCCACAGCCTTCTGTCTACTAGACCAGCTCTCTCTAAATGTGCTGCCCCGCTCCCCACTAGAACCTGAGAGCAGGGATCTTCTCCTACCCAATACTGTAACTTCAAATCTTGTAAGATTGCATATATGTTCCTTGGCTCATTCAATAGTTCATTATATAATTTTTTTCAAAGAGTTTTAGAGAGATTAAGTCACACATCCTTGACTTGATTATACATCTAGGAAGTAATAGAGCTGGGACCTCAAGTTCAGTGTTTTCTACTGTATGAAAATCTAAATTCTGAATTCATACAACTCAGGGTGACCAAGATGTAGAGAAGACTCCATGGTCAAATACATCCTGCGGTGACCGAGGAAGCCATCTCCCCGACAGACTCATGTCCCCAGAACACTTTGGGGCATCTGGGGTAGGAGAATCAGAGGAAGCCAGGCTGGCCAGACTCGAGGGACCATGACCAAGTGACCCACGTGTGCTAGGACCCTCAGGAGCAGCCGGTGAGTGGGCTCTTGTTTGTAGGAATTCTTCTCCCTCTCTGCCAAGCACAGCTGTATGGGTGGCAGGTTTGCCTGGTCCTGCTCTTTTTGTAACCAGGTCATGAAAAGCGTATTCCTAGCAGTGGAGCAAGCCCCCTGATGGGGATCATGATGCTGAGGACGAGACCTGTGGATGGCAGAGATATGGAGGAAGAGATGGAAAGACGGTCTCAAGAGAGACAGAGACAGAGAGGCATGAGACAGAGAGACAGAGAGGGAGGGGAGAGAGAGACCCCAATCTTGCAAAGCCGCTCTTGCTGTCTTCCGCTCAGTCTTCAGGAACCCTGGAAAGGCCTTCGTGTTCAGTACTAAGCATACATCACAACTCCAAAGGCTCCACCCTGAGGCTATTGATCACTATAGAAACTGTCACCACAGTGATCTTTCAAGAGATGCTTTCTACGGCCAGGGTTCATTCAGAGGGTCCTTGTCATCCAGGGAAGGACATACCATTTGCGATTGGAGCAAGCCCATTGATGGGGATCATGACGCTGAGGGTGAGACCTGTGGATTGCAGAGAGATAGAAAGAGAAAGAGATGGAGAGCCAACATCAAGAGAGACAGAGACAGAGAGAGACAAAAGAGGGGGTGAAAAGGGTGGTTCATGGAAGGATGGAAGGGTTAGGAATGCAGGTAGGGTGTCGCATTAGCCTGGGCCTGAAAACATAATATGCGAATCGGTTGGTTTTTTGGTGGGGTGGTTCAGGCTGCATTGAATCCGTTCACCCTTTGAGACCATGAAGATGGATAAGACCCAAATCTTGCCCTAAAGTATCTTACAATGCAGTGAGTCTGACAGCTTCATAAATGGCTGGGGGGAGGGGGGCGGAGGCAGGGAAGAAGGGGGAACTATTTTTAAATATAATATAAAAAGAAATTATGCTAAATATATAGACAGTGAAACATGGGGATGAACTTAATCTTGCTGGGAAGCTGGGGGCCAGGAGAAAAGAGGACACATTTCACACAGAATGTGGCATCTGAGCTGAGGGTGAAAAGGCACGTGGGATGGCACTGTAGCCTGAAGAGCAGGCCTGGCACCTAGGAGGAAGAAGTAGGTCACGGGGCAGGACCCAAAGGCGGCTGCAGAGCATGGGCCTCCTCTGTCTGGGATGGATCAGGTAAACTTGGAGATGCCATCTCATCGTCTAAAATAGCTCTAGGGAGTAAGGCCTGAAGAGAATTCTGTGCATCCAATCCCTGCACATTGGTGGCCTTCTGAGGACAAGAGTATATTAGTATTCCAAACCCAACTTACTCATGCACCCCCTTGAGGCTCCTGGGTTTGGAACTGGGAGGGGTCTTAATGCAGAGGCTTGGCAGGGAGGCGGATTTCACCTGCACTGTCGCCTTCCCTCTCCTGCTGTGGGAAGGAAATGATACATTTCTGCCCATCAGGAATTTAAGTTTGTTCATCGGCAACATTCATTCTGAGTCTTCTCCCTGCTTCTTCAAAGCCCTGGGTGGTGGATGTCTCGATGGAAACACAGTTTTTCTATTTTAAAACGTTCCCCCAAGAGTAGGAGGGAAGAAAGAGCTACGATCCCTCCGGTGTTGTACTGCTCATGGCAGCATCTACTGAGGCACTTAACAAACCAGCAGATCGCTGTTAGAAACTCTGTGTGCAATTGCGCTGTCCCTGCCACGCAGGTGTTATTATCATTCCCATTTCACCCACGAGCTCAGAGACATGAACAGGCTTGTCCAAGGCCACACAGCCAATCCAAGGTTTGATCACTCAACACAATTTATTGAATGTCTACTATATGCCGGGCACTGGGTGGCTCCCAAGGTTAGCCTGCCTGGGAGCCATTTCACAAAACCAACCTAAGGACAGGAGAATAAGCAGGCCTCAGAGGACTGGATAAAGAACAGTCTATCTTGGCCAGACCCCCAGGCAGGAGGCAGTGAAAGTATCAAACCATAACACCCTTCCCAACTCCAGTGCCTCCTAACAATTTTGGCTCAAACCAACTCTGGGTGGTGAGGGTCTCTAACTGTCCCATTTTCCAGAAGGGTAAGCTGGACGCACTGAATAACTCACCTCTTCTCTTCAGAGAAAAGGGGTGCAGAAGGGAAGGGAGGCGTAGATAACACAGTGACCACCAGCTTTGCCCAGAGACCGTGCTGCAGATTTGCTTGGAGTGCCTCACCCAATACCAAACTGAGAGAATGACATTATTAACTCACAGATGGAAAAATGCCACATCTAGAGATACATGTGACTTAATCACTGCCACACAGCTTGGCAAAGGCAGGGCAGCATGGACGTGGTCCTGCAGCCTCCATTGCTTTCTCCTCCCATAGCCACACAGCTCCCCAGACTGTTGGCCACAGGCCCTGAGAAAGGGGCCACATGGTGCAAATTCAAAGAAAAGCACCCTTTTCTTTCATTTCACATGGCATCATTTGACCTCAGGGCCCAGGGGAGTAGACTGTGTGCACGCGTGCAAAGGCACACACAGCCTGTGTGCACGTTTCTGCAATATGAGTGGTGACATTGCCCTGTGAGGCTCAGGGAAAGACCACACACTCATGCTACTGGTTGGATCTCTTCTCTGCAGAAGGCAGGACCAACCCCTTCAGGTTATATTAAAGTCAAGGGATCCAGGACCGGGGGCCGGGGGGGCTTAATGGGCTCAAATTGGGTGAGATTACCCACTACCTGTTTAAGCAAGATTGTCTATAACTTGTGTCTCTGCTCTTCTCCTTTTTGTTAACTCTCCTGGACCAAAGCAGGGCAGAGCACCTGGAGGTGGTTATGAGTATAATTAGCAAAAGGTGTTCCCAAAGGCCAAGTGAAGGGCAGCTGAAGTAAGCAGAACATTCTCCTGGTGCTGCTCGCAGAGTTGCCAAGTTCTCTTCTGACTGGGAAAAGCACCATGCTTTATCCTTGTGCATCTCGGCCCCGGCCTGAGAACAACTGTCTCAGAATCCCTGAGATGGAACTGATAAAAAGGCAGGTTCCTGGGTTCCATCCCAAACCTCCAAGACAAATGAATCAGGGTGGTATCCAGTCCTCCACATGTTTAGTAAGTACCTCCTGGAAGGCAGTCCAATGCCCAGGACGGCTGGAGAAGCTCCACTTTGCTGAAGCCTTTGAGGAAGTAGATTCAGGACCTGGGTCCCAAAAGGGGGTTCCATAGCTCTGAGACTCAGATTCATGGTGCTGCTCCTTCCTTTGTCCACCCCATTCCATCCCTTGTACAAGGCATCCTAGCTGACCGAAGAAGCCCTGAGTTGTGTGCAGGCATGACCCATGGCTTTGTGGCGTGGCAAGGTGAATTCTCTTCCCCAGAAGTCAATACCAGTGCCTGCTGCACCCAGAGCCCAATTGCACCTTTTCCCCCCGTAATAAAATATAAGGTCTACTGTCCACTGCTCACTCCCAAATCCTGGAGTCAGTTTTGCCCATAGTGGGTAGAGGAACTTATCTCCACTGGAAGAACAGGTGCAGGGCTAGCTGCAGGATCTAACTGGCAGGGGGTAGGGGTGGTGCTGGTAGCTTGCGGACAGGACACTTGGTGGGAAATGAGGAATCAGCAGCTGGGGCATGAGTAGTGGGTGGGAGGGCACCCTAGGGGCCTCGCAGCCTGCACCGCTAGATCAACAGCATCACCTGCTGGCCACAGAATGCCATACCACCCTCCTCCCAATCTAGGCCCCAGGCAGCCTCAGTGGGCACAGAGACCCAGAGAAGCCCCCTCCTCAGAATGCGAGGAGTCCTGGGCCCAGGAGGTCCTCAGGGAGCCCCTCTTTGAAGCCCGTAGAGCCAGGACTCTGATTCTCCCTTGAAAATGTGCAGACTCCACGTTGACCAAACGTGAATCTGCGACAGCACACCCCCTCCTACACTAGCTCCCAAATATTTTTATTTTTCCTAAACGTTTGTCTGTGGTTCCCCAGCAGCTTTAGAGGCCCTCATAATCTTTCTCCTTCCAGTATAAGCTCTTAGAGGGCAGAGACTGACTAGGTCACCGAGTCACATTACAAAAGGCTTAGGAGGGTGCTTTACGAAAGTGAAGACTAACCGCCAGCAGTCATTGTCGCTGGAAAGGGCTGTGCTACGGCTGGTGCCTCTTCCCGGTGTAGGAATCCTCATAGCTACCCAGCACTGAGGGTCTACCAAGTGGCGGGCACGCGATGCCCGCTCTTCAGGGATGCTAGCTCACTTGATCTTCACCAGTACTCCAGGACACAGAATCACAGAGAGGTTAAGCCATTTGCTAAAGATCTCACAGCCGCTAAGTGGTAAAGCCAGGATCCCAGCCCAGGCAATCCGAAGCTGGAACCCGTCTTAGCAGTTATGCTACACTGCCTCCCAGACGCCCACAGGCGCACACACGCTGCTAGTAAGCGCATCCTCCTTGCTGAAAGCAGCCACCAGCTGCTGCTCGCTCAGCCTTCCCGCCTCCTTCTCTGGCGGAGGCTGCTGTGCCTGCCCTTCTCCCTTGAATCCTGCTCAGGTACCAGGCTTCCCTTGCATGACCCGCTCAGCCTTCATTTTCGGGACCTCCGGGCCTGTCCACAAACAGGCGCCTATGAAGACACGGAGAACGAGGGCCCCGAGAGGGCGGAGGAGGCAGAGAACTGATGTGAGCACTAAGAAACAGCAGCAAGAGCCCACCCAGCCCTTTACTCCTTCCACAAGTGTTTACTGAGCACGGCTGTCCCGCCCTGTGTCTGGGGCGCTGGGGAAGCGGCAGGCAGTAAAGGAGGAGGCCATTCTAACAGCGGCGACGGTCCGCAGGGAGCAGCGGGCGAGTGACCACGGACAGCGGCCGCGCCCAGAGGAAGCTGCGGTGTGGGTTTTCTGCACTCGCCGCCCGGCCCCGCGAAGTTCTGCCCTGTCCTCCGCACCCCGATCAAACCCACCGGCTGGGGACCTTCGGGCTGGGGACCTTGTGGTCCCGACACCCTGAGAAGAAGCTCGAAGGAGGCGGGCGGGGGAGGGCAGGGGCTCCAGGAGTGAGCGGGGAAGGGCGCGGGGCCGGGACTGGGACGCGGGTCTGCAGGGGACGCGAGGCCGGGGGTGGAGAGTAGGGCTGGGGGGGGGGAGCTGGGAGAGGGGCCTGGGACTGGGGAGGGGCGGCGGGAGGAGCTCAGGCCGCAGTTGGGGGAGCGCCGCGGGCGAGGAGGGGGAGTGGGAGGGGTGAGCGGCGAAAGTAGGGAGGGGCGGGGGGCTGGGGTGCGGCGAGGGCTCGGGGATGGGGGAGGGGCGCGGAAGTGGGGGGCGCGGAAGTGGGGGAAGGGGTGGGGGAAAGGTGGGGACCCCGGGCCGCCCCGTGCCCGCTCCGGTTCCGGCTGGCTGCGGCAAAGTTTCCAACTCGCCGAGAGCAGCTGCTGCCTCCTCTTGTCTTTGTTTTTCCCCCTCTCAGGACGGAAAATGAATTTCGAGCATCGCTGCGGAGCCTGCCAAGTAATTGGAAACCATGTCGAACACTGCTCCGGCTGCTCAGCGGAGGCGGGGTGGCCTCCTCTGTGGAGGTTGCCGGTCCCTTGCGGCGGGCTGGGCCGCGCCCTCCCCAGGCCGGCCCGCGAAGGGAGAAGCCGCAGCAGCCTCCGGGCGCCGGCCCTCGTGTGAAATGGGTCAGTGGCCGAGCGCAGCAGCGTCGCAGAGTCTGCCGGCGGTGTGGGCACCGCGCCCGCGCTGGCCGCTGAGCCCCGAGAGGGCCTGGGCTCCCGTGGGCCACCTACTCCGCGTCCTGATCGGGGCCCCACGGGAGCCCGGGGCGTCCCTGCCCTCTCCACTCCTTCCACCACCCACCACCGCCCTCCACCTCCCCCTACCCTGCTGACCCCCCGCCAGGCAGCCTCGTGCTGGGCTCCCTCTCCGGCATCTGAGACTGCCCGCCTGGTTTTCAGGCCCGGGTTTGGCTGGGTGCCTAACCTCCTCGTCTAGGGATGGAACAGAGCCCCACCCCACCTCGGTGGGCCTCCCAGGGCAGTGGCTTGTTTTTCACAACACTGGCTGCGTGCGGTTCATGGAGCAGCACCTCGCAGCTCCCTGCAGTGCCCCACGCAGGAGGCGCCTGCCCTGGTGGACGTGGACACACCCTCCCTGTCTCCCCGGTTGGCTCTGCCTGGAGGAGTCTGTCTCACAGGAGACCTTCCTGTCTCTGTCCAGAATTAACAAGGTACCAGTAGGAAGTGACCCGCATGAAAGGACAGGCCAGCACCGCACATTGCCGCCACCACCAGTAGTCCCTCGATAGACCTCCACCTATGGCCTCCTGGAATGGCTCCACGCGCACTCGCCACCCCCGGCTCTCACCCCTCCCCCCAAAGGATCCATGACCCACAAAGCCTTGATCAGCTCTTTCAGCTCCATTTAACTACACAAATGGCTTGGTCACAGCTGACTGGTCCCAAATTTGCCAGTGATTTTCTTTTAATTTACGGTAGCTCAGTCCCCCTGTAATGCAGGTAGAGGAGGCATATTTGTTCCCAAACTCCCCTCCTGGGGTTAATCATGGACAGAACAAAACTCCATTTGAGCCACTTAATGATTTCATTTCCACCCTAGGTTTGAAGGAGCTGTGGCCATAATACTAATATGGGTCCCTCTCTCCCCAAACTCCAGATGCCCGTGAGAGAAACACAGTGGGAGCCCGTGGGTGCCTCAGCCATTCCTACCTGACTGCTGGCCTCCAGCGCCTTCTGCAAGCTGTGTGTTCTCCCTCTTTTCCTGGGCCCATCTCCTCTTCCCTGGGAAGCCAGATCCGACCAGCGTGGTGCCCTTACATCCTTCCTCCCCCGGGTCCTCTGCCAGGTCTCATGGGGTTATTTTGCACCCACCTGTCCACCTCTCAGCACCTGACCCACTCCCAGCTTCTTCTCCTGCCATTCCCCTAACCGCACCCCCACCATACCAGGCATTCCGGACTTCAGGAACAAGGCCCAGTTCCCGAACCCTCCCCTCCTCCCGACATGGGCTTTCCCTTTGCCTGGAGGACCCCCTTTGGTTGTCAGAGCCTGACGAGAAACTCCACTCAAGCGTCACTGCCTCTGGGAATCAGCTGACACTTTTTCTCTCAAGCAGAGAAAATCACTCCCTTCTGTGCTCTACCATTTATACTCTTTTGGCTTTTTTTCACACAATATTTCATTATCTGTTTGCAGTCAGCCCTTCCACCCATTTGAGCTCCTTGAGAATATGACAGAATATTCACCTGGGTATCCTCACACTCACAGCACCGGCCCAGTGCTGGGCATAAATGCTCCACAAATGTTCTTGGAATGAATAGCTGCTATATGGTTCAGGTGGATGTGAACTGTATTCATAACGACACGAAGACACTCAGAGGCAGTTGTCTGCAGAGGCTTCCCAAATGGTGCTAAACTCTCTACTGGCCCAGCCTGCCGGAGCTGACTCAGAGGGGAGACCAGGTCACCTTCAGGAAATGTGTTTTTGTGTGGAAAGAGCACCATCTGGTGGTTTCCAGGGAAACAGCCTCTCAGCTGCAATAGTGGCGAGAAAGGACTCCCTCCCCTGGCTTGCCTCCCAAGGCCACCAGGTTCAGAGAAAGGTGTTCCCTGCAGCAGCACCATGGGCTCCGGCAAGCCGAGCACCACTTCCTGCCTACCCAAGAAGCCTGGGTGAGCGTCTGGAGGGGCTCAGCCACCCTGAGGGCTCTGAGGAAGGCTGGCTCACCTCCTTTCCACCCCCTCCTACACTAACATCCAGGCTGCAGCCACTCCCGAGCAGACCAGACCCCCTTTCCAGCAGCCTGGACTTGTGCCACTTCTCTGCCTTCAGTGTTCCCCAAGCTTCCCCCTGGACCCGTGCCTGCCAGCAGGGCCCTGTGTGTCCATCACCAATGGGACAGCCTATGGGGGCCCAAACTCAGGACCCAAGCTGAACTAATCTCCTCAACTTAGACCCACCCACCTGAGCTAACAGCAGCACCATCCCCCAGCAGTGCCCCCAGGACCTTTCTTCTCCCCCACTCCAGGAGCATGTATCGCCAGGTCGCCACTCCCATCTCACACCCACCTGCCACTGTCCATTGGACTGTTCCTGGGCTCTCTGCTCTTGTCCTTTGCTGCAACCTGTCTCCACATGTAAAACCACTTTCTGCTTTAACATGCCTGCACATCCTGTTTCCTTTCTCTGCTAGGTTGAGGCAGGATCCTTAACAAGGTTTGCACACCTCCTATGGCCCACCCGGCCACTGGACAGCCTCCCCCGGGGCCCCTCTCACTCCATCTCTCCCAGGCAGCCAGAGTAGCCTTTTGGTGTGCCCATGAAGCCAGGCTTCTCTCCCCTCTCAGAGCCCTCTCACGTGCTGCTGCCCAGGGCTGGCTGCTCTCCTGCCCCTCTGCCTGGTTACCTCCTACTCATCCTCTGCCCCCTCAGCCTACCCCACTGGAGCACACAGGCAAAGGTAGGCTGGGAGGGAAACATGATAGGGAGAGAAAGTCCAGATGTCCTGGTCCCTAGGAAAAGTGGGGCAGAAGAGGAACCTCGGCCTCTCTCCCTTCCTTGTGCAGTGTCTGGTGGGTAAAACTCACCACCAACAACCAAAGTGATCCTTCCCCCAGCTCTGCTAGAGAGGGCAGAGGTCAAGGGCACTGGCTCTGGCATGAGACCACTTGGATTCAAACTCTGGCCATGCCATTTCATGGCTGGGTGACATCAGGAACTGCCTGTCCCTCCTCTGTAAAATGGGATGATGATTTTTAAATAAAAAAGAAAGCTAGATTTTCTTCCCTGAGTAAGGCAAGTTCCCATTATATGTAGTTCGCCTTTAGAGTAGTTATGGAAATTGTGACTCACAAATAACGAATTTGTGTGAAATTCATCTCCCCCATCAAAATGAAAGTTCTACCAGGGCAGGGACCAGGTGGGTCTTATTTACTGCTGTCTTCCCAAGGCTTGCCTGGGGCCCACACACAGCATAACAAAATAATCAAGAAAGCCAGGCTGGAGTTCTAGCAATTCCCAGTCCCCAAGGTGACTCTGGTCAAGGTACTTAACCTAGGCCTGGTGTTATCTCCTCTCTAATAATAATACTATCTATTCCAAAGTCTGCTTGGCTGAGTGCTTGCGTACATTTCAAGTGCTTAGACAGGACCAGGCATATAGAAAGTTTTCAGTGAACATCAGTGGTTATTCTTGTGGACCCTCGATAAATACTTCAGTAAGACTTCTGGGTTCTAGCCTGACACGTAAAGAGCTTGGAAGTCATCACTCCCATCCTAACAAGAAGAAAAACTGAATAAACTGAAAATCAACGACTCTTCTTAGATCCATCAGAGAATTGAGCTCAGAAGGAAAACCACTAATCTGAAGATTGGAGAGGCAGAAATGTGGATACGGAGCATCACAACTTACTGGACAGAAGCCCAGGTGCAGAAAACTCCACAGGAACCAGTTCTGGGCAGGAAAACCTAAGCTACCTAAACCATAACTGACAAATTGCTAGAGGCTAAGTATGGACAAGGTTGACAATTTAAAAGTCCAGGGCCCAGTCACTGGGGGGATCCCTACACTTTCATGAGTTTGGCCTTTAGAAGCTCTACTAACTCCTCACAATGAAGACTGAAGAAAATCCCCTCATGTTTCCCAGGGGGGAAGGGGAAAGTAGCCATTTTTAAATATGTCCAAAGCATTCTGTTCTCCTTAACAAGAGCCCACCCTCAAGGGAAACTTTTGCCAGGGCCAAGCCAGCCTGGGAGACGGGAAATACCCAAATCCAGACCCTCCTGTCTAGCCTTCCTGTCTTTCATAAGGACAGTGAGGGGAAGCTGAGAATCACACATAAAGGTCACAGCCCAGAGGCAAAGGCTCACTAAACACAGAGAACTAATCTTGCAGCTACAGAACACTTCTCCTCCCACACACTTACCACAATATAGGGTTCCTGTATTGTGTTAAATTATTGTATGATTATGTAATCCCTGATTATATAACAACAGAGGATTACAGCAGAAATAACTGTAAGCCTCAGACTCTATTTAAGAAGGAGCGCCTAGGGAAACCCCAAGACAACAAGAAAGACAAAGATGCCAGAGGAAACCATAGCATCTGACACACTACAAAACCGTAAACGGAGCCTTCTAGTTAGGAGGCTCACACTAATGGTCTATTTACCACAGCCTCACACTAATGGCCTATTTACTACAGCTCCTTTTCATAATACATCATGTCTGGCTAAAAATCAATATACATAGCTTGATGAAACAAAGCAAGTATAGAAACCAGACAGATATGTTGGACTTATTAGACTGGGAATTTAAAACAGGTATGAAAAATACACTAAGAGCTCTAATGGAGAAAGTGAACAACGTGCAAAACAGAAGGGTAATGTAAACAGAGAGACGGAAACTCTAAGAAAAAAAGTCTAAAGAAAATTCCAGTAATCAAAAACACTATATAGAAATAAAGAATGTATTTGAAGGACTCATCGGTAGACTGGACAAGGCTGAGGAAAGAATTGGAGCTTCAAGAAATGTCAGTAGAATTTACTCAAACTGAAAGGCAAAGAGAAAAATAAAAGAATGGAAAAAAAAAAAAGTAAAACATTTTCCAAAAGCTGTGGAACAGTCACCAAAGGTGTCACATATGTGTAATGGGAAGACCAGAAAGAGAATAAAAAGAGAGAGGAACACACACAAAAAAGTTTGAATAATAGTTGATAATTTGCCAAAATGAATGACAGACACCAAACAACAGATCCTGGAATCTCAGAGAACACCAAGCAAGATAAATGCAAAATATAAATAAATCATAAGGAGAGGATCCAAAGCTGAATAAGAACACCTCCAGAATGCAGTTCCCAGCAAGAACAATGCAGAGGGTGAGTGCTCACCACATTTCCAAACAAGTTTTCACTGCCCACAAACCAGGGAATTCCTGGGCCAAAAGGTGCCATGAGTTTTCAGCACAGCTGGTGCCAAGGATGGCACACAGAAACTCACACAAATCTGGGTGGCCGTGTCGATACTATTCAGTATAGTATTGGAAGTTTAGCCAGAGCAATTAGGCAAGAAAAAGAAATAAAAGGTATTCAATGAGGACAGAAGGAAGTCAATTTGTCTCTGTTTGCAACGACATGATTGTATATTTAGAAAACCCTATCATCTCAGCCCAAAATCTCCTGAAACTGATAAGCAACTTCAGGAAAGTCTCAGGATACAAAATCAATGTGCAGAAATCACAAGCATTTCTATATACCAATAACAGACTAACAGAGAGCCAAATCATGAGCGAACTCCCATTCACAATTGCTACAAAGAGAATAAAATACCTAGGAATACAACTAACAAAGGATGTAAAGGACCTCTTCAAGGAGAACTACAAATCACTGCTCGACGAAATAAGAGAGGACACGAACAGATGGAAAAACTTCCATGCTCATGGTTAGAAAGAATCAGTATTGATATTGATCCAAGATGGCCGCTTAGGAGCAGCTCAGGATTGCAGCTCCCAGTGAAAGTGCAGAGGGTGAGTGGATGCCGCATTTCCAGACAGATTTTTATTACCCCCAGACCAGGAGATTCCCAGGCGGAGCAGCCCCACTGGTCACCAGTGCGGCTGTTTTGGCCCGTGTGACTGTTGCGGCCAGCGCAGCTGTTTTGGCCAGCGTGGCTGCTTTGCTGGGGCCCCGGCGCGGCAGTTCTCCATAGAAAATACACTGGTCTGCGTGCCCTTTTAACTGGCAAGTGGAGCTACGGGAAGGCAGATTAAAAAGGGGACTGAATCAGGGAGCCAGCCCAGGAGATTCCCAGGCAAAAAAGTGCTACGAATCTCAGCGCCGCTGTTTCAGCCTGCGCAGTGTGTCCCCGCAGGGGAAATCACACAGATCCCGGTGCCTTTTCAACAGGTGACTGGAACACCTGGGAGTCAACCATTCAACTAAAAAAACGCTCTGAGACAGCGAGCCAGGTGATCAGGCTCGGCTAAAACAGCAATTGGAAACGTTCTCGGTTGAAAGTTTCGCAGCGGGCACAGCTGAACCCGGGATGGTCCAGTTCTGTGGGGGAGGGTTGTGTGCCATTACGAGGCACTCCACCACTACAGAGGTAGTCCGCTATTGGCGGAGGCAGCCTGCCGTTGCTGAGGCAACCCGCCATTACAGAGGCGGGCCACTATTGCTGAGGCAGTTCTAACTACACCCATATAAACAGGACTGCAGGGAAGTTCTCACGGCAGCTGTGCGGAGCCCACAGCAGCTCAGCAAGGCCTCTGCAGGCAGACAGTGACTGGGCTGCCTCCTTGCTGGGCAGGGCAGCCCTGAAAAGAAAAAAGAAAAAAAGGCAGCAGCACACCAGAAACTCATAAATAAAGCCCTGACGCCCCGAGACAGAACACTTGGGGGGGGGGGGAAAAAGGGAGTATATGAGTTCTGCTGCAGCAGACTTAAACGTACCTGCCTAGCAGCTCTGAGTGGACAATGGAGCTCACAGCTCAGCACTTCAGCTCCTATAAAGGACAGACTGTCTCCTCAAGCAGTTCCCTGACCCCCGTATATCCAAAGAGTCACCTCACAAAGGAGAGATCAGACTGACATTTGGCGGGCATCTTTTTGGGACAAAGACAGCAGAAGAAGAAACTGGTAGCAGCCTTTCCTGTTCCACAGCTGCTGCAGGTGGTCCCCAGGAAGCAGGGCCTGGAGTGGACCTCAGCAGTCCTACAGCAGAGGGGCCAGACTGTTAGAAGGAAAACTAAGAAACAGAAATAACTTCATCATCAACAGACTAGATGTCCACTCAGAGGCCCAATCTGAAAATCAGCAATCGGCCCAATCTGAAAATCAGGAGGATAAATACACAAAAATGGGAAGAAACCAGTGCAAAAAGGATGAAAACACCCGAAACCAGAACACCTCTCCTCCAACAAGGGATCACAACTCCTCGCCAGCAAGGGAACAAGGCTGGATGGAGACGGAGTGTGATGAAATGACTGAATCAGGCTTCAGAAGGTGGGTAATAAGAAACTTCTGTGAGCGAAAAGAACATGTTCTAACCCAATGCAAAGAAACTAAGAACCTTGAGAAAAGATTTGACGAAATGCTAATGAGAATGGACAACTTAGAGAGGAATATAAGTGAATTGATGGAGCTGAAAAACACAACATGAGAACTTTGCAAAGCATGCACAAGTTTCAACAGCCGAATTGACCAAGCAGAAGAAAGGATATCAGAGGTCGAAGATCAAATCAATGAAATAAAG